>RXPK01000146.1:637181-811556 GCA_004143645.1 Protaetia brevitarsis | reverse complement strand
TCACATTTCCGGCACCTGAACTGAAGCGGTTTTCCTCATTCAGCCCCATGCAAACACGCCACGCAGCACAAACCGCGACTTCTTTCACGAGGTGTAATAAAACGACGTCGTCCTCCGGTAAAACTTTTTTTAATTATTCCATCCGCAGAACGAGCCGGCAGTATTAACAAACTTTCGTGTAAGCGACGCAGCCGGCCTTTAGAAAGAAAAAAAACCACCGCGTAGGTATTGCGGGAAAGGTGTGAACCCCCCTCTCTGCTACGGTCCCTTGTTTCGGGGGCCGCGCACGTTCTCATTTCCAAAGAGGCGAGGAAAGTTTCCTTCTTCGCGCCGCGCGCCATCACATAAATTACCACGGCGGGAGTGTAGCGTTTATATTCCACGCTCGATTAAAATCCCGGTATCTGCTGAATTATTTTTTATTTTCCCCCGTCCACCGCCGAGCCCCGGATCCTTAGTTAGTCGCGCCATTTAACACGGGAGCACCATTCGAAAAAAATTTAAAAGTTTAACGAATCGTCGATATTTGCCCGATAATTCTCGTGACGTTGCTCGTCGAGGGGGAATCGGCGAAAGAGAAAAAAAAACATTAAGGGGGAGAAACGACGAGTTCTTTGATCATTCTCCGCCTCTTTTCGTTATTAAAAACAATAACAGAAGTATGAAAGCTCCTTTGGCGTGGGGACACGGTAGCAAAAGGAATAACGTTTTTATAAGAGCTCACTAGAATTGATCTCTCTTTGAAGTTTTTTTTTTTTTTTATGAAAGCGGATGGCAATATTCTGATTACTGAAAATTTTCTTGGCATGAAATGATTATGTGCTTCATTAAATACGTTTCACTCGCTTTTAAATATATACCATTCAATAATTTACTTGAATACGCTTTGTGTTAGAGGTGAAATTACAGAAGCGTGATAATAATCATTACGAGACATTTCGTTGCCTAATACTCTCTCTTTTTAAATTTATTTAACTCTGAACCCACTTATTGTTAGCGGGACGACTAATAGAGAAGCTTGAAGAAAACCAGTTTTTAAAATAAATTTACAATTTTATAATATGTAGATTAAATTTTAATTTGGATGATAAGTAAATTTTATTGATTATAAAACCATGCTCAGGCGTAATGCAAACGATTAACACAAAAATTTTAAGTAGATAAAGTGAAGCTGCATATATGAGGTTGTAAATTATAAAAATATGTGGCAGAGTTATAAAAATGAAATTAAAAATAAAAATATTTTGAGGAGACATGAATAATTAATACTTGCAGATAAAGAATTAAAATAATTTAATTACCTACTTGAAAACATTTTATAATAGTGTTAGAAAGTGTAAACGGAAAGACAGATTTTTTGTGTAACATCGCAGACGAACCTTCTCCGATACCACACTTTCCTGTATGATTAACAGAGTAACATTGAAATGAAGTGAAAGAATATAGAAGTTCATATTGACAAGTCATGCCATCACAATTACACAAAATACATTAATAATACGAAAAAACAAAAATAAAACTACTAATGATATTTTAATATAAAGTGAAATACAATACAATAAATGATAAAAAGTGAAACAAATGATGGAAAATTTACTAGATTCTTATTTATAGTAGAATATTAGGTACAGTATACAACTGAAGATGCATCTTTTGAAGTTTTTCACACTGCTGGCAATAAAGAGATTGTTTACGAATTGAAAATATCTATATAAAGACAGATTTACACACCACAGTAAACAAAAACAGATTTCCAATAACTAATTTGGAAAAATATACAGGTGTTACACTTTGTTACATTTTATTTTGTACATTTATAATTCGTAATTTACTTAATACATTTTCTTGGTATTATTTCTGTTACGCGTTGTATATTCAAGAAGATCTTTGGTGCAAATTAATATGAAATCGGTTAAACATGAAACGTAAGAATATATTTTTAACATAACACCATCGTTAAACCTCGTACACATCAGCATAAACATGCGTCGAGTCGAACCGAGGACGGCAAGTTCCCGAGATATTTAAAATTTTTTGAGATATGCGTACTGGTCTACTTGTATCGCTCGACTAGACTCATCGTAGAAAAACACATGAGAATGTCTAAACAGCTTGATGTTATCGATTTAATCCGAACCATGTTTATGTAGATCTGGACGAGGTTTATATGTTTATTTTTTTATTATACTTTTATTTATCAATATACTCTTGTCGTACAATAGAAAATTATTTTTATTTCTTTCATTTATTTACATTATCTATTATCGGCATCCTTAAACGTAAAAATAATCCAAACAGAAATAACATCCATAATATGTCATACAATACATAAAGAAAATTCCATGATACTACCCCAAACACAAGTTAATTTCTTTTTATTATCTTGTCCGGTTCATCCCATCGTCATTTCTCTCTAATTTTAATTAATTGGGACGAGACAACGACGCAACCAACTCACGACAGCTTGGACGGACGAAGATGGAAGAACAAGAAGAAAAAAAAAACCGACTACCTTTGATGCCGGATGCCAGAAGAAGAAATATACAAACATGTAACAAGAATAAATTCATTATCTCCTAACATGTGTTCGGTTTTGTCTGTGCGGACGTATAGGACGGAGGAATCAGATGGAATACAATAATCCTATATCTTATTCTTCCGCTTAATTAAATTTAATCTGAATCCAGGAGAAGTCGCCTTAATTATGTTGATTCATGCACACGTATACGTTATCTGTCGATACTATCTAACCGAACGCTCATATTTCTATCTCACCGTCTGTCTAGGATGTGAACGCGTCTCGCCAAGTCTTGCTGTTCGCGTGAGTCAGAAGTGTATCTGGTTGTCGTGTGATTTTATCCGAAATGGCGAATGGTAGGACGCGAACCGGGCAGATTATTTGTCTTCCTGCGCTGAGGTAAACACATTTCCGTCGGTTTACGTAAATTCGATCCTCGCCACCAAGGACGTTCTCTGTTTGTATATGTGCAGCTTATATCCTGCGCCGGATACGATAATAACACCAAGGTTCTATAAATTAGGTTTCGTAACGATCCGCTTACACGGCCAGTATCGGATTCGATGCCTTTATAAATAGCCGGCGATTTGTATAATGATCAAAGTTATCAATTCATTTTTCCGAAATCAAATCGGTTACATTGAAGATATTCAAATTTTTAAACTATCTAGCCTAAAATATGTACAGGATTCAATGTTAAGATTATGAACTCGTCGAGAGATATTTTAAATAGTATATCAAATTTTAGTTGTCAATCTTCCACAAAGACTTTATTTATTGGTTCTTTTTTCATTCATCGTATAAATTAAATTGGAAAATGAACAGTCACCTGAATATGACATTGATGTAGGTGTACCGCAAGGCTCAGTTTTAGGTCCATTGTTATTCCTATTACACATCAATGATCTGCCGGAAAGAATAACTTGCGGGTTCCCTATTTTATTTGCTGACGATATTTCTGTAATTGTGAAGGCCACTACGTTAGACGACATTAATTACAAAATTGAAAGAACTACTGAAGAGGTGACGGGCTGGTGTAGTAAATATAGGCTGATTTTAAATGAACAAAAAACAAAAATCATTAATTTTCATATACGGAAGCCTATCAGAAATATAAACAAAAACTTTACTAACAATGCGTCTGTGCTAGGTGTCATATTAGATAGAAATCTCAGTTGGGAAAACCAGTTAGATAGTGTATGTAAGAAATTAAACAAAACCTATTATGCAATGTTACAATTAAAGAATGTCCAAAACAGCAAGATCTAGTAAACGTTTATTATTTATTGGTGTACTCAGTGCTTTCCTACGATGTTATTATCTGGAGCGTAGCCATCAACTAGGAAAGAGTTTTTATTCTACAGAAACGTTTTATACCATTAATTTTCAATCTGCCTTATAGAGCCAGTTGTAGAGAAACATTTAAAAATAAAAAAATATTGACCTTTCCCTGCATTATTATTTACAAAGCATTGACATACATTAAGGAACACATACATGATTTTGAATTGTATAAGACAATACATTCGCACAACACTAGACAATTAAATGTTATGACAATTCCACAACACAAATTAACACTAACAAAAAGATCTCCGGCATTAATGAGTCGAAAACTCTATAATAGTCTTCCGAGCGAGGTACGGTCAATTGGTTGCTCTAAAATTTTCAAACAGCGCGTAAAAGAGATGTTATTGGAGAGGGCATTCTATACCATTAGCGAATATGTAAATGAATAGACTTCGTATTTATTTTTGTATAATTATTTTTATATATGTGTTATATTATGTTTTATAAATGATGTCCTTATACTTTATATATTTTTGTACTTTTGTTTTGTATGACGATTCAAACCAATGTTAGATTGGCATGCTGATTAAATATATTATTATTATTCTTATTATTATTATTATACACTAATTGAACACAGATATTTAGATCTTTTACGTGATTAAGTTGTTCCTAATATTGAGGAAGATAGGAAATTATCTGCAAATGTTGGTTCCAACAAGATGGAACACTATGCCCTTAATGTTAAAAGTTTTTTAAACGAAACATTCCCAAATAGGTGGATTGGTCGTAGAGGATTTGTTGAATTGCCCTCATGGTTTTCAGATTTAAATCTCCTAGATTTTTTCCTTTGGGATCATTTAAAATATGTGGTTGGCATAATCTGGACAAGTTACAGCAGAAAATGATTGAGGAAGTGCAATTAATTCGCGAGGAGACTTTGGCAAATGTCAAGAAATGAATGGTGATCATTTCAGAAACTTTCTTAACTGAAATTGATTTTGTTTATACATTTTTTTTTTGCTTTCATTTTTCTTGTTTTCGATTATTAGTTTTAATTAAATATCTTAGTTATTATTTTTATTTAATCTTTTTATTTGCATCGCAAATGTCAATGAATTCTCGTTCAATGAATTTTACTTGAAACAATTTACGGTTTACTTTACGTGTAAATTACACGCATCGAATTTCTAACTGATGGTGCAATAATAATAAAGTTTGCATGCAGGTAGTATTTATATACCCTGGATACTGCAGTTTCGATTATTAGGAATAACCATTTGTCGTATACGCCGCCTGTTCCATTATATAAGTCCTAACGACACGGGCATAAAATTTTATCGCCGGACTTAAATTAAAATCTGGAATAACGACTTAATTACGAAAAAGTTACGACCGAATATCTTCCAAAGCGTATATGTACGACACGTTATAGGAGGATTTATCGCGCAAACTTCAACATCACCACCTCAGGTATATATAATCAATTAGAGATGTTGTTATACGATGACGGCGAACGATTAATTTTAACGCTTAAATATGTACACACTAGCCGGCATGTAAATAGGTATACGTATACATCATTTTATTAACCGCAAGCATTCTATTAGTTAACATAATATCGTTCGCGGAGTAATTTAGTCCGCCGTTAAGGTTTAAATTCGTCCCATTCATCTTCACGGCGCGAGAGTCACTCGAATATTTCACTTCGCCCGAATAATTGCCCACCGCGTAGGCGTTTTCCAAGTAATGAATACATATTTAACGTTTATAAACCCGCCGTGCAGCAGCGCGCTGGGTCGACTACTTCATAAAATTTACGGTAGATACGCTACAGATCTGTATATACAGGAAATTTCAATTGAAACGAGCCATCTCAAGTAACTCTTTATAGTATACCTGCTGTGATTTATATAAAATTCCAAAACTTGTCAATTGTCATATCAAGAGACACAATCTTTAATGATTTAAAATCATTCGTGGTGGCGCGACAGTCCCACCCTTGAAATTTGAACAAAGAAGATGGGTCTTGTAACCACTTATTCAAGAGGTGTTTTAATTCTCTTTACGACAACATGTATAAAAAAGTCGTTTTTTTAATCAGCAAGCAAAAAGTGCATAATTTGCAACTTGTGTAATAAAATATACGGTTAGAATAAAATGGTTTGGATTTTACTTTATTAAATGCTCAAAATGTAACCATTAACCTCTATATCTATACAATAGTAAAATCTTGCTTCAAATGCTCTCCTGACATTTGGCAACATTTCTGGAGCTATTCGTTGGTATTCAACATTCTTTTGGCTTAACTTTTCTGAGGAAGCCGAACGTATGATATACACCTTAGAATTAAGATGCCCCCGGCAAAAAAAAATCAAATGGTGTAAGATCCGGCAATCTGACAAGCCATTCTATAGGCTTCCTTCGACCAATCCAACGATTGCGAAAGAGATGATCCAGAAATTGTCATACTCGGGCAGCGTATCTCGCTGAAATACTACAATAAATTTGCATTTTGCTCCAATTTCCCTGTGATTCAAAGGATTAATTGTATTGTCCAGCATACTTGACCATTTAAAGTTTCGTTAATGAATAGAGAAAGAGATATAGAGAATAAGATGGTCGCCATAAATAATACCAATGCCATAAATTAAGTTTCTGTGGCCGTTATGTATGTATTCTCCGCGTCAAGTAGGGATTGGTGTCACTCCAATATCTGCAGTTTTAACGATTTACTTCACCATTCGATGGAAAAGATGATTCGTCCAAAAAAACAGATATTATAGAGTAAGTTTCGATTATTGCTGAGGCGCTCGGACATTAATTTACAAAATTCCAACCTCCTGTCAAAATCATCCTCATTCAATTCGTGCAAAAGTGTACTTTCAAAGTGAAGAAATTGGAACTTGTTAAGTATTCTACAAACTAAAATTACTGCTAACTAAATAAAAGCGACAGGAATTCGATAGAAAATAAAAATGTATTCGTATAAATAAAATTATAAACAAAACCTTTTCATTAAAATATACTTTCTTCTCTCCTTTGGCTTTCAATACGGCCCGAATCAATCGTGGCATGCGCTCTGTTAATTTTGTCTAAATTTTCTGGGAAATATTGTTCCATTCAGCTTGGAAAACTCGCCACAGGTCTTCTTTCGAAGTTGGGCATCCTTTCCTTATTCGCCTGTCTACAGTTCATCCTACAGTAATTCGATGGGGTTCAAATCCGGACTCTGCGGAGGCCAGGGCATGAATTCCAAAACATTATCCACTACTTCAGACGTAAGATAATTTTGCAGATCTGTGCCGTGTGTTTGGGATAGTTATCATGCGCAAGCACGAAGTTCTCCTCAATCAACCATCAAGATTGCGGACTGATCAAGATAATCTTAATCAGTTACGATACAACTGGTTTACTAATAGAATGATTTACAAGTACGACATCAATAATTATTCCCTGCTATAATGAGAGACATTTAGGAGATGAAATTTTACGACTCTGTCGACCCACCCCTCGATTGTGAACATGCTTGTCCGCTTTTCTTTAAATAAGATTTGTAATGTATTTTATTACCTGCTATTAAGTTAAATTGAATTTGCTCTTTAATAGGCGTATTCTGATTTTCGTCATAAATACTTTGTTGTTATGCTTACTTTATTGTAGAAACTTTTACGATAATGTTAAAAGCATTAAATATTGAAAAAAATTAATTTTTAAAATTATAGATACTAGTTGTCCTAACTTCAATGGCCGGTAGTGTATATGTAATTATGTAGGTATGTAAACGCCTGCCTTTGGATAAGAGTAAACATCAAATAAGGCACATACTATAATAACTATAAAGTTAAATATATGTATATGGAGGTTTGTATCGTTCTCCGTCCGGGAATCTTTAGTTTAGAATGGCGCGTGGATTATTTCGGATAATATACCGCTTTTTACGATCCTTAATTGCCTTTAAATAAACAGATACGGCTGCTGCTGTGCGCCGCGCCGGCCCGGCCCGGGCCGTTCCACACAGTTAACCGATGCGCCCCGGAGAAAAGAGGTGCCGGTGTATTTATTTCTTTTTAAATACGTTTTCTTTCGCGTTCCGGTTAAAAATGCCCGTCGAGCGTACGGAATTGCGAGATTGCGACGCTATTTCCGTACGCCAGCCAGCCGTCTACTAAATTACCCGTGTCGCTTGTGCGCCGACCATTATCGTGCCTGCCCTCTGTATATGTGTGCGTATGTGTAGTGTGTGTACACGTCTGGTAAATATTTCACGGGCGCGCGGTAATTTATCGACAGGCGGTTTTGGGGTCGCGTCTTTACGATTCCGTCTCGACGCCAACTGCGGAGAATTGACGATATATACTTCATAATTCAACGGCTCTCAGCGGGCGACAATAAAAATACTCACCCGAAAGAAAAACCGATTCATTCACTCAACATTTTTTTTTGTATTTAGATATGTTCCAATACTTAAATGAAAACGTAAAATTTAGTCATATCGGCAGGCTAATGCTAAACATTAACGGCTATTTTCACCGGTTATACTTAAGTTTAACTTAAGACTTAAGTAGATCTTAAACTATGATTTCGTTTTGTACTGCTGTTTAAGGACCAGTTAAGTGTTATTCAAAATAAGCCGAAGAATTGGCTAAAAGTGAGTTAACCTCACTTTTAGTTTCAAATGACAAGTATTGCGGCAAGTGAAAGAAGACTTTTATTTTTTGTATTACAGTGTTTTCGAGGTGTTTTATTTATTGTTGTGGGGATATTTATTATTTGTACATTTTTGAAACAAAATGGCACGTAATATCTTAATAAATAACATAATGTTTGAAGACGATGATGAATTGGACGAGTTAAATATAATTTTTTGTGGTATACGTAGACAAGTAAATGAAAGGGCAGAATATTTTCATAAGTTTGACGAACTTACATTTTTCCGGCGATTTAGGGCAACCAATTGTACAGCATTATTTATACTAAACCTGATTGAAGCTGAAATTGAATATCCTTGATGTGTGAGTAGGTGTAAAAAATAATTTTAAGTTTACTATGTAACCTAAGACGAAATAATCATTCCTATACATGAATGCATACAGTTTGTTATGTTTTATCTAATTAAACAACAAATTTTCAGCAATAATAGTGTTGCTTTTATGTATCGCAGTTAATATTCCTGAGACTGTGCGCAACAGGGTCTCACCTTTCATGTATTTTGGAGATTTTGGCGGTACCCATTTGTCTACAGTCACGAGGCATACTGACTAAGAGAAGTTGCTAGGATTTTGGCTCGTCTAACACGCAACACAAAACCACACAAAATACAACAATAATGGAAACTCGAAAACTCGTATCAAGAATTAAAAGTCAACATGCTCCTTCTTTCTGTGTGTTTCTGTCAAAAACTGTTCGTTACCTTAGTTACAAGTCACTTTCACACTGTCTGACACTGTTGCCATCCGTTTTCAATACTTAGCTAAGCTTTATTCCTAGTTTCGACGGTACAAAACATATTCACCTTAAGCTGAGCCTCTACTTAACTAAGTTTGTTATTAGGGAAAACTGGTGCAAATAACTGTAAATAGAATTGCGTTGAAGCATATATGCACGCAAATGAGAATCCCTAAAAGCTTTTAATCCGTTGATCCAACGGATACTAGTGTTTGAATTGATCAACACTATAATCAACTACAAATTTCTGTGACCTGAGTACAACTTTCAATACTATGTAATTCTACAGAGAAAAACTTTAACCAAACTCACCATAATTGTGGTATGCTATACTATAAACGATAGTTACTACACTCAGAAAAATGACGTTGAATTTTTTTGGTTATTATGACCAAAATTTGAATTAAACTAAAGCAATTTCTTGGGTTCTATAAACTGAAAAAATAATGACGTTCAAATTTTATTTATTCTAATAAATGCAAGAATCCACATTTTATAAATCAAGCATATATTAAAAAAATATATAATTTACATTTTTGTAAATATGTATTCCATTTTGAACATACAGCTAATACTGACGCTATAACCAAATTTCGGATTCTTCCAACACTGGCTCTTTTGTAGACCCACATATTTAGGATGCAGTAGGGTTTTTATGTACTTTTTATTATCAACGGAAAAATAGAACTAGCAGCGCTTTGCCGCGGAGCCTCTTCCGTCTTTTTGCGGTATTTAACGGGCAAATTTTCCATTATATTCGCCAGGTCAAAGTCGTTGTTCGCACGCTCGAGGCATTATCACCAGCGCAACCCCTGGATATTCGTCGTTAATGCACGGGGCAATGGGCCCCTTATTGTTATATACGCCGCCGCGGTGGATATGCGAATTCGGCGTGTGTATTATAACGTTGTTGCCACTTTTTCGCTGTCGCGATTTCATAAGCCCACCGCATCAGGCGGCTTTAACGCATAATGGGATATTCGCAGAAGGTGGAGCACACGTAGGAGAACGCTATTAGGAAGTATCCATCGGGTAATGAACGAAATCTATTGTCGCTTCTAAATCCATTTCGATCTAATTTCGTCTCTCCTCACAAAGAATTGCATCACGTATAGCGCTTCCATTCGGACACCGGAATTCGGGTCGAATTGGCGCATCACTCCGTGGAACGTATAAAAGACAACCCAGTCGCGCGAAACCGCAAAAAATCTTGCTCTGTTGGAGGTCAGTCGACTTCCGTTTTTCGCTTTTCGATGCCGGGGACAAGATTTTAATCAAGATTACTATAGGTGGTGGAGACTGTAACGTGTGTGTATATACACACAAAGGCGCATTGTGTAAGTACGTGCGCAATCGAAATTGAGGTCGACACACGTTCACGTGTACAATACACTTACACCTATACCTATATATTCGGTCCAGTTCAACTCCGGTTCGGTTTGATTCGAACGTTATTCGACCGGAAAATGATAGATTTCGCTTTTGTTCGCTTTTCCGTGCCGTTCGAGAGGACCGGATTAATCAAGTTATCGTTGTCAAAGTGTTCGATGATGTGGATTTTTATTTATCGACGGGCGCACAAACATTTTTTTTTGTTGATGCTACGTCTCTTCCCTTCTCTTTCGAAACATTGCACGGTCATGTAGACGGATAGAACGGCAGTCTAATTTTTCATACTCTCTATTAGTGATGTATAAAACTGACGCTTCTTTACGTTATCAGCTACAACCTGCTTCCTGCTACTTTTTGTAGCAGTTTTCCTCAAATAGCGGTATTCGTTAAACAGATGAAACCCTAACAGCCAGAAATATTACATAGATATTCTTAAAAATATACTTTATAAATATTTTTCGTGAGAAGTTTTTGAATATATTTTTCGTATTTTTTTCTAAATATAGATAAAATATTCAATTAAAATATTTATTCAATATTTTAAAATTAATGTAAGCGCTATATTTTTTCTAAAATATTTGTAAAATATTTGTAAAATTGAGATTTTTTATGCAATCTATTTAATTTGTCAAAATGAACTAAAATTGTTCTTGGTTATTTAGAATGTATAACGTCGATAACGAAAAGTTGAAACATACATAGAGTTGTCTAAAAGGCAAGAACTTGTTTTTTCACACTCAACATACAAATTAATAATCAATAATTCTGGCATCTTTTAAGGCATACTGAAGGTTTATCAAATTAATCACTATTTTTTTAATTGAAGTGTTCTAAATAAAAAACAAACGTATTTATTATCATTTTATTTGAATAAGCCAATAAAAATGAAAAATACTCATTTTTAAAACTTAAAACTCATTTTTAAGTCTAGCCTTGGCTGGTGCCAGGTACAACTCTATGGCTTTTTTCATATCTTTGGTAGTGGCGCTCTCATGGCGTTTCCTTGTGGCCTCTAAAACAATGCCAATTGTATTAGATCATACCATAAATAAAACATCGTACAACATTATCAACCCCTACTAATACATTTGGAGCATTTACAATAATTGGAGTGGTAGCTACATTCTAATACTTACGATACTTATTTTTACTTTATTTTATAATATTTGAAAACATTCTACGTACAAACAATAAAACAACACAACGTATTCTAACCTCTATTTGAGGTTATGACGCTTATCTACCGAGATGAATCTCTTAAGCAAATCAACTAGCAATTTATCTGGTAGATGCAGTACATATATGATGCATAAAATTCCTACAATTATATTATTAAACGATTTCTGTACATAACGATATTGAACATTCCAATTATCTTATAAATACCATGACATGTTCAAAGTTTTGCTTACCTCGTAGTCACCACAGAAACTAAAACACACCCCGCAACAATTAATTACACAGTTAACCCTAATCTGCCCTAATCGTACACTATTATAAACTATAACATGTAACGGACAAACGAATGAAAACGTTGATGATACGCACGTGCGCGTATGCATTCTATGTACCATATCCATAGACGCATAAACAATACTAAATCATATAACACCGCCACCGTAATGAATAGAGGTGTTGTAAATCGTACAAATAAATATAATACAAAACGCAGATATTTAATAGAAAAGTTACAGCGCTCAACTTAGATACTAATTAAATCATATTAGATATATATTATCTAATTTAATCTTTAAACTATCATTTTAAATAGTACATACCTACTTAATATGTATGCATATTTTACCCATTTTTATTATTCGTCCTACGCACCAAATATACAAAAGCAAAAATTCAATCTTTTTTATATGAAATAAATATTTTACAGAAATACAAAGCAAAATATTCTTGCAGAGTTATTGAAAAATATATTGAGAAAACATTTGCAATAAATATTATTAATGCTACATAACATATATATTTTCTAAATGTTTCCTAATATATTTTCTATAATATATTTTATGCATATTATATAATATAATAATATTCAAGAAAGATTTAATATTTTTTAAATATTTATAAAATATGAAATAAATATAGTTGGTCACTGGGGAACTGTTTCTACAACTTTGCACACAGCTCCAAAGCGTTTTTTGTTACCGCTATTCACTCAACATTTATAAGTATTTATATTGCGGACGACTCTATTTGATTCAGTAGTGGAGATACATGTACTTACGTATGTGAATAGCTTTATATATACACCTATATTTTCGTATACATTCTCGTAACTAATAATGATCTACTAATATAAATAACTGTTTAATAAATGAGAAAGTATAGTTTCTTGAACGGAAAAGTATAAATTGGCATTTTCTATCAATTATAAAACGGTGATTGTAACAAGTAATAATAATAATTAGTAATACGTTCTGAGGGGTTACCTTTGATCGAGTTTCTATAATGATATGTATTATGTGTTTTTGCATAGGTTGCATTTCTTAACCAAAATCGATATAAAAACTAGGAAAACTAATTAGCGAAAGGAAACTGCTACAAAAAGTAGCAGCTTCTTTTACTATTGAATAGCTGCTACAACTGCTAATGGTTCTTAGCTGCTACAAAATAGCATTTTGCTCCATAGCGACCCATCACTATCTCTCTACCCCATGTGTTCGAACGATATTTTAAACATCAAACCTGTATATACGGATTATACAATGATAAACACAAGCGTTCAACATCCACAACGGGAAAGCTGTACGTAATATTCGAATCGGCATTCACGTAACATGCACCTATAATGGCGACGTAGACATACATCCCATTAAAATCAGTTTTGATCCGTAGAACGTTCGTAAACAGGCGTTACGTAGTTGTACTACCTATACGTGTGTGTATACGTCGCTTTTATGCTGGAAGTAGAGGCATTCAGAGCAGTTCAGCAGTTGAGAGCCGCCGCTTCGCTTGATAGCTCCTTTTCAATTTGCCGGTAAATCGCTGCCCGTCCGTCGCTTCTGTAAACAAGCGTCTCTCTGCAAGGTAAATAACGCAATGGTAGTGCATAGGTATTGTTTACAGAGTTGAAATTATGCAAGATGCATTTGAGATTTAAAAAAAAGAACAATATGAAGCTGACGCATTATAAAAATTTAGTTAAAATTAACAAAAATTTAACTAATCTTGTCGTTTCAAAAAGTTCACAAAAAATTGTTAATGTCAATTTATACTTTGTTCAAGGTTAACAATTTTTATTAATTAGAATTGGAAAAAAAATAATCAGCAAAGTATTCAAATCAAATTCGTGAAAATGTATTATTCAAATAGTATATTAACGTACAGATTGTAGTTATTAGTCTAGATTTTGAAAAATTAATAGATGAATTTAGTTAATTGATAAAAAAATGTCGTAAATATGACGACAATTTTTGTTAACTTAACAAAACGTTTAACTTAAAAGTTCTCGTTGTAATTGTAGTAAATAATTAGTTCAACTGCTTATTTTGTGAAGAATGACATATCAGTAATATGAAAATTTAAACGTAATAGATTTTACGATGCAGTTTGTAAGGACGGTCAATCTCATATGAGACTCCACGCTTTAGAGAAACTAAATTCATTATTCCGAACTTTCTTAGTATCTACATCGTCCTGTGCTCTAATCTTTAATCACTAATCAGCTTTTGTTTACTTAGGTACTTCTGCTTTACAATTATTACGTCATGATATTACCTATACAATTGTTAATTTTAGTATAAAATAACATTACTAAAGATTGCGTTTTTATATTTGAAAAATAAAATTTTGATCGTACTATTCAATTCGATTTAAATTTTAATTTCAAGTATATATTAGGGTTGATACTGTGTCCTCTTGTCCTCCTTTGATAAGAGATATCCTCCTCGCAATGGTTCCCATATGTAGAACCAAAGGGATATAAATGATATACAAAACGAAATGAATGTTGTAACCTAAAAAGAGGGTCCTAACACTGGACTACTATTACTCATTTTAGCCTGATATTCCTTTCCCCTAAATTTGTCCTCACTCAACGCATATAAAAGGTGGTTACTCTAATAAGTATGTACCATACGACTTAATGGAGAGAAGAAAAATATATGAAGCAATGCAAAATCTAAACCTGAACCGAACAAATTAATTAGACTCACAAATACACGGAAGAAAATAGTAACAGAAGGAAAGATATCGCACACACATGCGAGGAAACAACCGAAATTAGAGAAGGGAACCCATTATCTACAATAGTATTTAACTATAGTACTATAGACAGCGGAATTGTCTATGCAGACGACGTAGCGCTAATAACCAAATCAAACAAAAAGAGCTAGACAAAATATTCAGCAAAATGTAAAAGACGCCAAGCCCATATAACGGGTAAATATAAATGAGATTAAAACAAAGTTCCTATTAATGAAACAAGCAACAACAAATGAACAAATATATAGTAAATTCGAAACGGACACAAGAAGCTATGGTTTCGAGAACGTTAGTCACTTCGAATACTTTTGGGGATAACGATTACAAATAACGATAAAGAGGACAAAGAAATAGGAAAAAAAATATTAGACAAGGGGACCAATGCAATGGGTTCAATGAAAAAAAGTTTTCAAAGCAGCGAGTCAGAATATATAGAACAGTAATAAGGCCGATGGTAGTGTACAGGTGTGAATGTATGGGCGTTGACCAAAAAGAAAAAATGACAACGGAGGTGTGGGAGAGAAAAATGTTAAGATGTATTTTCGGGGGAACAAAACAGAAAAACTGGTTGGAAATGAAAAACGAATTGTGAAGTAAAGGAACCATACGAGCACAGCAAGCACAGAGGTTGATATGGTTAGGACTTATGTAAGCAGGATGCCAAACACAGACATTGCAGAAGAGCACTGAAAAAAGAGAAGGGAAAAGAAATAGCAGACTTAGGAACTTTGATCATATTTGACTGGAAAAGTGCATCACAGAACAGAAGACCATTGAAGAAGAAAATTGAGGAAAGTGATAAAACAATCCAAGTCATGGGCCTGTAGAATTGATATATAATAATCAAAAAGTAGAAGTTGCTGACAGACGTCTTTAGTAATTATTATTTATTTATACACAGTCTATTTAGACTCTCGATTAATTACTTCGCAAGTAATCGATAAAACTGGGGCAGATACTACAGCAATTCGTTCGCTGAACTTTGCACTTTATCGTCTTACTAGTCCAGTGAATATATACAGGAAAACCGCTTGGATCGGCAATATTTCGCCCGCTCCCGGTTACCAACAGACCGCACAAAAAGAAAGCATTAATAAGCGAACAGAACGGCATCTGGCGAAGTTTCCTCCGGGAGACGCGCTCTTAAATCGGATCAGATCGGAACGATGGCCCGCGGGACGGAATTAATTCTCGTTCAGCGGCCGCTTTCAACGGTCGGGGGAACAGAGATGGGAAACAAGCGCCCGGCTAAGAGTTTAGAGGGAATATTTGAATGGCGTGGGAGGATTTCATCGGCGCGTCGCCGGGAGGAAGTGGTGGTAAAGTTGCGGACGGGTTATACTGATGCGGTGCGGCTTCGTCGTCCTGGTATTCCTGCGGTGGTTAACGAGTTCCTAATGACGCCCGATAATTAGTCGGAATTTTCTGAACACAACTTTTCGTCCACTGGAGACCGAAACTTTCGTATTCGAGAATACGACGATGTAGGCAGCAAGTTGGGTCGGGTGGGAAGGATGGCCGTTTTAGTGGTCAGAAACTCCTCGCCGGGAGTTTCATTTCAGGGTGACGTCGGAACGCCCGGCGGGGTTTTAAAAATTGAACCGCTAATTAAGTGACGAGAGTTGCCGGATAAATGAAAATTGATTACTGTCTGAGATTTATAGCGGCGTTAATCACTCCATCGGTTTTATAATGATGAGATTGTGAGTTACAAATTAGTACAAATTCTACATTGCGATCTAAATTAATTTACGCCATTTAAGCGAACAATTTATGGAAAAAATATAATGAAAAATCTAATAATACACCTATGACTTTCATAAAATCAATAAAGGGCTTACGCAGATTAAGATTTTGATCGTAGTTTTGATTTAGTACCATTCTTAATGTAAATAAGAATTACACATGAAAAACAAAAAGAATACAATAAACGAAGATATTATGAAATACAAAAATACTTGTATTTCAGAAAATAGATGCACGGGCGTCTATATGCAGGGTGACTGGTTGCTACGAAACTTACCGGACACTTAAAAAACAATATTTAGAAAAAGCTGTGGAAGTGACCCAAAAGCAAAATGCTACTTATATAGAAATCTCAAGTGATAAAATAAAATCTATCTGGACGATAATCAACAATGAAACGAAAACAGCAAATTTACAGAAGCAAGAAAATTTTTCACTGACAACGAATGAGCTAAATAAGTACTTTTGTAGCGTTGGGGAACAGTATTAAAACGCAATATTCGCGTGAAGAATTACAACAAATATAGAACCGAATAACAGAAACTCGTTTTTCTTAGAACCCATTACACCAAATGAAGTGGAAAATACATTACTACGTGTAAAGGGTAAAGACACAAGAGATATTTATGGAATATCCACAAACTTAATAAAACAGCTAACGAAAGAACTAGTTAAACCATTTGCGTTTATTTTTAATAAATGCTTGAACAGGTAGTATTTCCACATTCCTTGAAAAAGGGAAAAGTTTCTCCTATCCATAAAAAAGGGGATAAAGAAAAGTGTGAGAATTACCGTCCTATTTGTATTCTATTCGCCATATCTAAGACTCTGGAGTCGGCCATAGCATCTCGATGAACAGATTATTTTGAAAGAAATAACTATTTAACACCGAAGCAGCACGGTTACAGGAAGGAGCATTCGACAGTCATAGGAATATCGCAGATGGTGGAGCAGATCTACGATGGCACGTGTACTGAGATGACTATGCTTGATCTGACGAAAGTCTTCGACTCAATAAATCACAACATCCTCTTACGTAAACTAGAACACTATGGGGAAAGGGAAATACCACTCGAGTTTTTAAAGTCTTATCTTGCCAACCGAACACAATTAACGTCTTGGAACAGTATGGAATCAAATCTGGAGAGTATCGGGTGTGGAGTTCCGCAAGGATCGATATTGGGACCGCTACTGTTTATCATATACATCAATGATCTTCCATCCAGTATCAAAAATGTCGAAATTTGTTTGTAGGCAGACGGCACTTCACTCCTGGTGTTTTCCGTAAGTTCCCAAGATGTCGTCGAAAAAACCAGGGCGGCAGTGAATACATACAGCTGAGAAATGGTTTTGCGCAAACAAATGTAAAATATAAACCTGGAAAAAACGCAAAGTCATTGAGTATAACTAACAGCTTCTTGCGGGTTTCGCCGTATATGTAGTCAAAACTTTCGCCTCGACGCTTTCGCTTGTTCATACTGACAGCCTTCTTCAGGATAAACTGAACTGAACCAGTTCAAAGTTTTGACACACGGCGAAACCCGCAAGAAGCTGTTAGTTATAGTTACACCGGCCGTGAAAGCCTACGCAGTGTTATCAGCAAAGCTTGAGATTTACTGTAAAAAAATAACTCACCGTCGCATCGGTGGCTCAATTCCTATCAGTAGTATCATCATTGATACTAGTATGAGATGGAATCAACACATTGATAGGCTCTTTAGGCGCAGATTGTCTTGTGCTTTATATGCAATAAAATGCATAGGGAAAGTGGTAACACACGAAGCCGCAAGAACGACTTACTTCTCTTATTATTATTATTTTTATAGATCTGATCCGTCGTTGACGTTTCAGTTTTACATGTCTTCATATTTATTAACAAGCCCAAGAGAACATTAATTTATGAGTAGTAAATCATCCCTTAATTACCTTATTTCTTAACTTTCTCAACTCACAGCTCGCTGTGGCAATAATACTAAAGATTTAATGAGATCACCCATTGTAGTCCCAACAATGGATCGACGCGAGATATAATATATACATATATACTTGACACCATCACGACGATTTTCCTTCGCGAACAATGCCTCGTATTCACGAACAATTAATTGCGTGTGGTGATGGTTACGACATAGACGCGGAGAAGGATCCGATGTCAAGGTGGGTGTGCGTATTCATGGGCCGATATCTAAACGTTGTTATATCATAGACTTATAGGTATGAGTTAAATATCTTTGTAGGGCTATCTGTGTAAGAGCACGAATGGATGTTTGCTCTTAAAACGTACGAGTTTGTTATGAAATACGAATCAGATTCTATTGTTAAAATCGTGTACGCTTACATATTGTAGAATAACAATATACAGATAAAAGGACCGTTTAGTATTTCTTTTCCATCTAGATATATGTATGTAACCGGGCTGCATTCTTTCGTATTTCGTAAAACTGCGCGTATAGACACAGTTATTATATCATAAATAGGTTACATAAACACAACATAAAGGAACGGAAAAGGAAATTGCTCTAAAGTACACATGTGTATCCATAAATGAATGGATATGTATGTAAGTACTTAGGTATATGTAGGTACAATGAGAAGAGAAAATGCCTATCATCCACTGAAATCAGTTCGTTGGAAATATATCATTGTATTAACAACACTTTTAATCGAATTGAACAAAATGTGTAGGTTAGAAACACGGAAAAAGAATGTTGACAATATTTTATTTTAATTTAATGGTATATCATTTGTTAGCGGGAATACCAACAAAATATTTCGTTTGAATTAAAAATATTTTATTATTTCGACTAAATTATTGTTGGAAGAACGCTTTACAGTAGTATCTTTCGAAGCACATTTTAATCACTTTAACAAAATTCGTTTTATTAATGTAACCGTATTACATAGTCTGTAATGTTTGTTGTGTTAACTGAAATTTAAGTTCATCTCACAACAAAAACTTGTAGTGAAGGCAACCACATGATTTTATTAATTTAACAAAGCCAATGGGTTCACCTAAATAACACTTTTGTTCCACATAATAAGCAAATACGTTAAATATATGTATTGCATAAATCGCAGTGAAGATGGCGCTTCTTCTATTTCACGCTAGTAATATTGCAAATTGATCATAAAATCGCGACAGTCAGAATTATAAAATATTAATCTAGTGTATTTACCAATTAAACAATCAATAAGAGCTGTGAATATGTACGCTGTTTCTAGCTTGCTGGACTAATATAATATTACTATATATTATTAACTGAACAGCAAAGCTGGTGTAGTTCAAATTAATTTTGTTGTTTTTGAAATAACAGATGTATTCATTTTAACTAAAAATGTTTGTTTAATCTAACAACTTCTGCTTTTTATTTTAATGAATTTTTAGGCAGACTACAATTACATTGATTGTTAAAACAATGTTAATAGGAATATTGTTAAATCTTTAAGTACATAATTATTTTAAGATTTACATTTTGTTATGTGAACATTTTTCCTAGATTCTACAACAACAAAAAAAAAAATAATATTGGATCCCTATTTTCTTGTTAATTTAATACATCTTCATCTCTCAGTATAGATAATAGCATAAATTATTCGAGATAAGACAGGCAAATATTAATTAATATGCCAGAGTATAGCGCACATAAAAAATGCTAAGCATCCGTTTGAATCACTAATAGTATTCTAATTATTTCATCTGGTATACCTACGTACTCTTACTTATTTCTTCATTATATTTTCCTTCTACAACGGTATGCGGAAATATGTGTGTATATGTGATCTGTTAGAATGATAAAGCCGCGGATGTCCATGAATTTCTTCATTTCCTTTGTCCCTATTTGGTATCCGCGAAGCAGTGATATTAAAATTTAAACTCGTTTTGATAGTGATCTTTTATATGTTAATAAATAGACGAGTCAGATATATTGCTTTGACTTTTAATGTATGTGTACATATAAACGAGAATGTTTATTGCACTGAAAGAGTAAATAATAAAATAATAGTAAAACCACTGACCCAACATATTAATCTCAAAATCTATCTCAAATATACACAGGTAAAAATTTGACGGAGTGAAATAGGGAGTCTCCGTTTTGGAAATATTTTGTTCCAAAAAGGAGTTGCCATAGCTGAAAACAGAAAGTATTTCCTCGGTTTTATACAAAATCTCAACCAAAACGGAGAGATTGAATTTACTCCGCTTCTAACACGATTTTCAAGAAGAATAAATCTCCGTTTTCTCTCCGCATCTACCACTACCGTATTTAAGTCCTAAATGTGTGAACAATATCCCTAACATTGCCATTAAGTTTCTCTTTCACAGAGGGGATATTTGTTACTTAACAATGTTTCTATGTTCTAATACCTCAACGCCAAATAGGGAAAGGATACCTCCGATTGGGAACATTTGTTGTCTAAATTGTAACTGTTTCCCCAAACATTTTAATTAATTATTTCCACGTGGACTTATTTGCATAATAGGAGATAATTTTATCTCATACGATAGTAGTATTACATACATATAGGGGAAACAACATCCGTTATTCATTTTAATAACAGCAGTAGGAGTTAAAATTTCTCCATTTCGGAAACTTTTACATTTATTGCAAAATAATAAAACTGCATAAGAGAGACAAATTGGCCCTTAACGGATTAGGTTGCCTCGGTTAAAGATGTGTTTTCTCATATGAAAAGCAAAATTATCTCCGTATTCTATCCGTTTAGTAGCAAAACATTTAACTCCGAAATGGAGGCTCCTTGAACGGATGGTCGCTAGGGAACACCGGAAAAGAGTTAAAACGGTGTTAGATTCAACTCCGTATTTTTATCTGTGTACTAATTTTAAATTGTGCATCACAACATTATCTAAAACTAAAAAATAAACAAGGTAATGAACCTTATATCGTAGGGCGTCTGTCATTTAGTAGCGTGATAATATAGCAAAAAAGAAATGTGATAAGGACACATATTTTGTTTAAAGTTATATATAATACCTAATGTATTTTAAATGTGTGTTGACGGTAACAGTTGATAACAGTAAACGATACAAACAAAACATGCACTGGCAATTAGGTGTAATTACGGGAAAGAGACAACACATAACGAATGTATATATTAGTTTTAGGAATATTTGTAGCTAAATGTTTTGTTTTAGTGATGACGTCATCTGCTTCTTTTCGCGTGTACCGATCCTTATTTCGATATTGAAGTATCTCCAGTGCGTGATCCGTAACGTCATTTTAACAGACCGTCGCGTTTCTGGCGTCTATAAAACACGACGTAAATCACTTCTTTCCCCCAAGGAGCGGGCTCTTCTAGTCGTCGCGGAAAAATCGCATCGACACGCGCAATTTGTCAATTCACTTAGCCTCGAGACTGCCACCGCACCGATTGTTTATATCGCATTCCCGTCTAACCCAATAAGAATTCTACTATACCGCTATACGCACCCTCTAGCGTCAGTCACTTTCTATTATACCTATACACCGTCGGCGTCGCGCTTCCGGACGAACAACAAAGGAACGAGATGGAAATTTTTGCCGGCGTGCCGTCAGTCGAGAGAAACACAACAAATGACCTTCTTCTACGCCCCTCGCTATTCTTCCCAAGTCAATCAATTTCGGGCGGCGCGGTGGCGTACGCTAGTGTATCTAATACGAAAAGGAAGGGAACGACCCGTGCTTCACGCAAGGTCGGCTGCCCTTCCTACTTTTTTCGCTCTCATCCTGATGAATTGGAGTGGTTATGAGTTAGTACGGAAAAAATAGTGCATTTATTAATATGATTAATCGTTAATTTGAAAGTAACCTACATATATGCGCATTTCTATTAATTCAATTTTGTCAAAACTTTTCGATAGTCTATAATAGAGTCGGGCCTTTCAACAAATTATAGGAAAAACGATTTAATATATTTGATAATTGTGTTTCTTTCATATTTGAGAGAAAAATTCAAAATTTATACATGATGACATACACACACAATTATGGTTAGTCAATAAATTTGATATTAATTCCATTCAAAGCCAGCTACGAACATTTAAACTTATATTGTTCAACAAAAGGTCGCCCATATCTCAAAATCTGTTAAAGATAGGTATACACAGAGAAAAATAATGTGGTAAAACTAAACAAAGATTAGATGTAATACCTAATTTAAACAATTGAAATTGTTAAAATATCTATCTACAATTGTTGTTTTTGCTAATATTGTTGCTGTTTGACTTGTCTACAAAAATAGTCATACAAGCACTATTTTTTAGACATTTTATATAAAAAAGTAGTCATTTCATTTATCATAATTCGATTCTTTAGCTATTTCAGATAGGTGTTTTACAAATTTATTTGGGCATATTTACTATTCTTTCTCACTGATTTCGCTACACAAATAGAACTTTTAAAGCTAGTGGATTGGGTATATCATCTAGTGAATGTAGATTATTTTACTATATCTACTTATTTATTTTATATATTATATTAGTTAAAGATACTCCATTGGGGTAGCATTAATGGTGAAATTCTGTGCATATCTATAGCGCCTATAAGATTATCTGTAAACACACGTAGGTACATAATAAAGCTTATATTGATAAATGTTGATAATGTCTGATATTTAAATACCAGACAAAGTAAAAGACATAAAGCCATTAAATAAAAACTTATTCAAGCGTTTCGCATAAAAAAGGTTTCGATTTAACAACAAATGCTTTCTAAAAATATTACTAACTTTCCTTAACGTCTAAATCTACTTCATCCATAACCATTACGGTTAAAAGTCATATATGGTCATCAATAGTTAAATATTTCTTCCTGCATCCAACTTTTTCTCTAAAAGTCAATTTATTTCCTGATATTTACTTTCAATATCTCTATTAAATGAGCTAGCCCAATCTTGTAATGCTGTTGCATTATTTACTTTTGCCGTGAATATTTTCTTCACAATTAATAAGAGCCACTAACTTTAACAACGCAGTTAGTACTGAATCTGAGAAGGATAGTGCAGAGTAAGTTCCTGCGCGCGCACACAAAAAGTAAATATTCCTAACAATGTAGAAACCTCGAAGACACATTTTTTTTTGTTTTATCTATTTACTTTAATTTATTTATCCAAACAAAATATTTTTCTGAATATTTTTCGGCTAATATGGACAATCCTATTTTGTAGGCGGATTGTCTAACTATAGTATGGATAAAATATCTACAACAGTAGAAATTTTGAATACAAGTTATTAGTTCATCGTATAATAACTAAAGTATAGTCACTTTAAATATTCTTTTATTTAAATTACCTATTTATATATGATCTAATTTAAAAATGTTAATACATCGAAAATGAATTTATAAATAAGCTATATATCTAGGTGATTCAGCAACTGTTCGGTTATCTAATTGCAATTAGCTATTATGACTACTTTATTTTTCTCTGTGTAGGGAATGATGATATAATAAATAAATAAATATGTATGTAAATGATAAATATATTTACTTCCTAATTTCGAAATAAAAAAAATAGACTTTTCTGCGTTCAGGTTTGATCATCGTCACCAGATTGAAGTCAATGTCCTTCCTTGCCCATTCTCAGTATGGTTCTTCTTGCCACGCCCTCTACCGTGATATGTAGAGGGGTAAAATCCGATATTACTCGAAAGCTGTTGTTGGCTTCTCATAGCCCCCATGCATACGAATGCCCTTTCGAGAGGTTAATTCTGGCGGTGAACAGATTAGTTCTTTTGCTCCAAGCTACTGATACATAAATGATGATCGCTCTCACTATCGCTGTATACATCCAAAGCAATATTTTTGCATCTCCAATTTCTCCTTGGAAAATTTCTGCACATTAGGCCTTTGTTGGTTACTTCAAGCGCATGCTTGTTCCAGAGAAGTTTATCGTTTAGAGTTCTAGAGCAAGGCTTAGGTATTTAACTTCCGTTCTTCAATCTATGTTATATCCTTCCTTGTTTATGCTTTTGAGATTAGATTTCCTTTTCTTAGAGAATGCTACTAAGGTAGTTTTAAACTTAATGATGACTCCCACCGATTGACACCATCTTCTCATAAAATTCAGTCTTTTTTTAACTACGTCGCAGAAGATATCACAATATTAAGAATATTTATCAGTTTAAACATGTTTTTTTTTCTTTATTTTTATGAAACATTTAATGTTGGGGGAATATGAAGTAGAAGCCACGTTTTTTTTAACTATTCGCGACGTAGGTACTCTACACACAGAAACAGACAGCGTTGAAATCCAATTTATTGAAAACGAAAATCTATATAGGCACTGAAAGAAATTTTAAAAATTCAAAGTAATCGAATCTATCGGCTTTCTCCACGAATTCACCGGCTGTCGCGGCAGATATCCTCATCTCTCCGGTTTGTCGTCGTGCCGTTTATTTAAACGATATACCATTCCGCGATACCTCGCCGTTGTTGTAAGCCAGTCAGTCGGATACGTCATCCCCTAACATCTCTTCCCCGTCGCGTCGACCGGAAGAAATTCAGTTCGCATCGGGAGAAGTTATAACGCCACCTGCCGCGAATAACTTTTCCCTCGCTCCCAGAAGTGTTACTTATAGCGAGCGCGGGACGGCGCACAGTGGTTTCAGTCCATATAGAGATTTGCCAAAAATGCATTTTGGCGATGTCATCCTTGATGTTCGAAATTGTTACTATAGTAAAGTGTACATACTAAAGTATTATTTACCAAATTTTCTTTTTGTTTGAAGCTTCCGCTATTGTTTTACAGTGCCTTAAAGTTGAGCGTTCCGATTATTCCCGAGAAAGGCATACGCGCGTGCATTGAATGTGTAGTGAAATAAGCTAATACTTTATCAATATTTACTGATGTGTTATATATCAATAGAACGAGTGTTTCATCTACTTTCCAGACCTATAACTTCCTAATTAAAAAATACATTAGTTTCTTTTGTAGAATCGTTTTTTCATACCTGTGCTGAAAATTAGATAATAACTACTTTAACTAAACTTTTAACTACTCGCCGGGTTTGCCCGGGTCAAGCTATTTACTGCATTTGGAAGCTAATATATTTGTCTATAAAATGTACTAAAACTCAAACTGCATTTCGCTGCATTTCTATGTGAAAATTAAAAAATTGGGAACAGGAGCGCGCTTGCATATTATTATTTTCTAATGCATAGCGTAAATGCTTACAATATATGTTTTTAATTACATGAATAAAATAAAATTCTATATGTGCCCTCTAAGGTACATACATTATAAAGATTATAAAATTCTAAAAATATATTAGGTATAAACATTCCTGCTTAAATGTTGTTATTGTATGTGGCGTACACGTAAAGATAGATAATAGGTACCTATCTGATATTTTTATTTGTGGCATATGCCGCATATTTATAGTATCAAAATATATTAATAGTTGCTAAGGTAGAAAATATCGTTATTAGCCAAATCCATGTTTGTTACTGGCATAATAAAAACAATCAAAACAACCGCAAATTTCTAGAATCATCATTATTTTTCTATTTGCACCAAAATACATTTTGTGATATTCTTGTGGTAAGTACTAAGTATAAAAGCTAGCACAAAAGATACAATTGTTAGTTTTGTGGAAACCTGTATTACATTGTTTTCTTTCTTCATAGTAAAACAACTTAAATAGAAAACATGAGCTATATAAATATTAATAAACGCGAGTTATGTGTTCGTTTAATAGAACATGGAAAGCACATAGGTACAGTGCATATGTACATCAAAGAAAGGTTTCCTCCTGACAAGATATGCTGAGTGGCTCAATGGCGATTTTCGTATACAATTCGATGAAGAGGAGGCCCCCATCTACATCACATGCAAGTAAACGAGGAAGACCGTGCAAAGATTATGAATTATCATCGGCCCGAAGCAAGCACAGACAAGCCATTAGACTATTTCAGGAATCTGGGTTGGATCATATTCACCATTCCTATATACAAGGCCTAAAATCAATTGGAAAAAGTAAACATGCTGCCATTATTGAACAGTTACGCTCTATGCCGACAGAAACCTTGGATGGGCTTCATAAGAATCTACCGTTCCAAAAATGGTCTGCTACCACCGAAGAAAATAAAAAACTAAAAGCGGCTAAAAAGCAACTTGTGCAGGATCGTTTCCGTAATGAATTTGGTTTAATAATTGACAAACCCCGTCAAGTTAGCGGCAATAACAATGACGGAAATACTGCAAGAAGATTTTTGCCAATTCTTCTTGTACATCCCAAATAACAGGAGTTGATGAAACATTACTAAGAAGATTTTATATTATACTTCAAACTATGTCGTGCGGTAGGAAACTAAATCCGAGAAAGTTTGGTGAATACGCACGATCCACAGCTGAACTCTATGTAAACAAATACAATTGGTACTATATGCCATCTTCAGTTCAAGTACTTATTCATGGAGAGAGCATCATTACATACAATTCAATATTACCTCTTGGACAACTATCTGAACATGCTCAAGAATCTAGAAACAAGGACTACAAAAAATTCCGACTGCATCATTCTAGAAAACGTTCGAGAACAGCTACGAATTAACTTTTTTTTTCTTACTTTACTATGCTCATCGAATCCTTTTATGTGTGGTCTTAGAAGACAACATACACCGAAGCATATAGAACTCGATGAAGAAGCATTAAATTTACTAGATAGTGATGAATAACGTAAAAACAGGTATTTTGTATAACGTTATGTACCGCTTACTGTATAATTGATTTAACTCTTATTATTATTTCGAAAGTTGTGACTCTGTATCATTTCGCCTATTACTTTTAACACGTGGATAAAATTTATGTCACTTTGTCCGCATTTAAAAAATGCCGAATATCATATTTTTATATGAAAAATTTATAAACAGCTACATATAATTCTTTTTGAAACACTCTGTATACATCATTATTATAATTGTTATATTAATAAGTAGTGTTTATTATATTAGTTTTTATAATTTAATCTTTTAAGGTGAAATATATGCAATTAATTACACATCTTCATATGTAGATATTTTTTTCTTAATAAAGTAATAATATTTTTATAGTTTTTAATTGTTCACATTAAATTTCAACTATTTAGCAGTACTCATACCAAATTTTATGAAAATCGGTCGAAAGCTGACAAAGTTACAGATTTTTGGCAAAAAAATGTCGATTTGGAACCACTGTGCGGCGGCGGCACATCTGCGTAATCTCTGGCGGAATTATCCTCGGACGGTGAAGAGTGGATTTTTTTCTTGCCGGGGAGTCGACACGGGAATCTGCTAGAATTCCGGACGAGCTCGGAATATATTAAGAATACGAAGGACGAACGAAACTACGGTATAGGTTTATATTGAAGAGAGATATAAATACAAATTTAATAATCGTGAGTTTAAAGAGAGGGAAATATTTTATGGTACATGGGTAATCTTGTCTCTTACTGTTCGCAAAGTATTACCTAGGTAACAATTGAGAGCATATACAGTATTCCGGATAACATATATTGTTAAGTATACCTCCACCATAATTTTTAATACTATATGATGTGGATCTATTTTGCAAATGTATATGAAATATGTAAATACAATCAACACTTTACTATATATATACTATATATATATACACTAACTAAAGTTCTTGTATAAAAATTATGCGCTTATTATAAAAAAATGTAGTTCTTTTAACATCAGCGTGAGGATATACCGGCCGCTCATAAACCGGGTGCAAGGTCAAGCTTGCCCTAGCTGTGCCTAACAATTTCTAAACAGTGTTTAGCAATCAACAATAAAACAACCTTTAAATTTAAATGAGAATTTAATTAAATAATAAATACGAATATTTATGCCGGGTGGTTTTAAAATGTGGGATAAAATTTTGCAGGATGTTAAAGCATGATACTGACAACGTCAACGCATTGAAATAAATACTTTTATAATGCATAGTACCCGAAAATGAGATGTGAGTCCACTAAACTTTATTCGGTTTAAGATGAAAATTGTACATAGTCTTAAAGTTTTGGCTAGAAACGACTATGTTGGTATCTTTTTTCTATATAATTGGACTAACCTGGATTCTACTCGGAGTTGTAATGATGGCTAAACGTTACTGCGAAAATTTACTGCTTATATATAACAAGAGTTAGTGGATTTATTGGTTTAATTGAAACACCAAAACTGTTTTTTTTTATTTGAAATATGAAAGTGTTAAAATAGAGTTAATGAATTTTGTTATTATCATTTTGTTTTGTCAAATATTAGTTAACATATTAAAAATCTGTGTGAAGGACAATGACAGATTTACAATACATAAAATACAGAACTTTAAGGTATTACATACAATACCTTACAGTTCTGTATTTTATACATTATTCGCCTACGTAAATGAATACATGTATCATTATCATTCTTGTTATATAATTAGAATATAATTGGCTAAACAATAAACTCAAACAAGCAGTTCGTTCATAACAACTATTGACAATAAATTCCATTGGCACTTTAGTGCCAATTATCAATAGTACATATTACATAAACTGATTCATTAAGGATGGCCACAGGTCATACGTATATGTGCTCGCTCTAGAGCCTTGAGAAAAAAATATATTAGTAAATATGCTTATAAAAACATTATAATATTTTTTATGCTTCTGAAGTTCCCGCAAAATGGCGTAATTTGCTTTTTTTTAATTTTATTATAACAATTTTCTCACAATTTTCCGTTGTTAAAAGTTGGCGAAGAATGAATGTAAAATAAGCGGCTCATAATTATTTATAAATTTGGTTCATGACACTTAGATGTTATACCTATCATGAAGTGATGGGCAAAGTCACTTTTCAACACACAAAAGTTCATATAGCTTTAGTTAATGTTTACCGATTTTCAAAAATTGGACTTATTCTAAAAGGAATATCAAATAGGTGAACAGCGTAAGTGATTGTTTTAAATGGGAACTAAATTGACATTTTAGTTCTCAACCAGATGCATATATTAATAATTATGAATGATTTACAGAAATGAAATCAAATTATTTCTTCTTGATGTATTTTGTTTAGTAAAATATTGCCAATAACATCAGTCACTTCTACATACACAATAATTTTTGAATAATCATTTTTACAATAATTATTAATGTCTGATGTGATATATCTACATAAATTTGTTATTATTGCAGCACAATGGAACGCTTCATTTATCCGCTTCCCACTTCACATGTTCTTGCACCTGTGTGACAACTAACAAATTTATTTACCCATCAGGGCGACACCGACATTGTCACTCTAATGACTACCAAAGAATTCGCCTGCAGCGATAACTGCTGTTACTTTAAGAACCCTAATTGCCTCCTTCCGGGCGGGCGTTCAATAGTGTTCGAATAATGTACATAGAAATAATCGCCGACAGGGCCATGAGCGACATCGGTACCCACTTTCGCCTATACCGAACGCAAATAGGTACACGGATTGTCAGACAGACAAACAGACAGACAGACAGACATCAGACGTACACCCTAATAACGGGAGCGAGACATTTAACAGCTCGCTATCGACCTGTACCAATCTAAACGTCGCCGTGTTACGGTACAGAACTAGAAAAAGAAATCTAGACTGTCGTTGGTAGGATTTATGAGTTGTCTAAGTAGCAGCCGTTGATTGCTACAAAACACTCGGGTTCCATTTTAACTCCGGGTTAGCGTATCGTAGGGAGCCCCCATTTACATATCCTTTGTGTCGGAATGTGTTTTCGGGACGACTACATACACCGTTCCCGCGTCGCGTCTCCTGTATATCCTATATCCTATATAAATGGTGTACGCGAGTCCGAACCTTCTCTCTATACTGCGACTGCCGGCACGAACACGTTGTTTTGACATTATTTATAATATGAAAGGAATGAGTGAGTTTCGCTCAATGGCTAGTCGAAAGTGGTTTCGTATTCATGAAGGCTATGAATAATGAAACGTATAGAGGAAGGTATGTTGTATATGAAACGGCAGCCCTACAATATATTTTACGTATGTATATGTATATGTAGGGTATACACGTATTTCGTGCATGCTAGAAGGGTTTCGAGTTTGTTAACCCAGTTGTAATCTGGGATGTATATACATACATAGCAAAAACAGTTCGACTGTGCTTCGTTAGGGAATAAAGAAATATTGTAGCATTAAAAGCAAATGTTTATAAATCCTGAAATTTTCGCTATTTAATTATATCGCTATTTGAAAAAATGAATTAATAACAGATGATGGATACTTATAATTACTTAATAAAAACAAATTTCAAAGCATACCAGAATGGTAAAAGTCAAGTAGGAACTTGGAAATAAAAAGTAAACTTCAAAAAAGAAGTAAGAACGAAATACAAGCAACAAGAAAGTTTTTAGATAAGTATGTATGTAATTAATTCAAATTTTGGAATTCGAATATAAAGTTAATATAGAATCTGTATCAATTAAATAAATATTCATAGATTGCTAAAGCTTAGAATGTTACAATAGAAACCGGTGAGGTATTATATGTATAGCACGTACTTGATTAAAATACATAGTACTATTACTTGTATATTTAATTTTTATAAAATTCAAATATTTTTTTGTACTATTTAATAATAGATAACTTTATGCACTCAAAAGCGTGCGTGAAGTAGCGTTATGTATACACTTTATTCATGAAAACTAAATTATTACAAATCATCCCAACCCCGTGCTCCACCTAAGAAGGTACTACACCATAGCGTTCTATATACAGAGAGATCTCCTCCGGAGAGCAAGATTTTTCCGACTTTCCAACCTTTCTGAATCTCTCGGAACTTGTACGTAAAGTGAAATTGATACCTCCTTTCTGAAGGAACCAGATGTATGCAAATGGATTAATATTCCTGGTGATATTAATTTAAGAAGTAACTAACCAAATTATCAAACTACTACGCATACATGGCAGCACAGAAATGTGCAGAATTAATATAAATCAGGAATACATGAGCAAATACATACTCATAGTATATAAAATTCGTATAAATTATTATTGGAAACATGAGATACATTTATAATATGCACCTATATAATGTCGACAAAATGTGTAATCTAATACTGATATGCATATCATCCATAAATTTTGTTTGTATAAATTAAATACAATCGTCATTTAACACCAGATGTTTTTGTGCTTGTATTTTAATTATGACTCATAAAATATTCATTTAAAAGTAAAAAAAAAAAAATCTACATTTCCATTCACAGCATAAAATAATAAACTATGCATTATCAATTTTACACTGCATAGTATTTATGCATATGATTTTGTTATGTAAATCAAAAGTAGATATCATAAATATGTCAGTTTATTTTGGGCTAATGCCCCTAAGCTATAAATAATTAAATTCTTTTGTTAGTGCATATCATATTTCAAATTCCGGAATAGGAATATAATATAGGGAGTAGACTTTGTATATAGTTAATATTATATTTTTATATTTCAAAAGTTTTTACATTATTCATGATATTTTTGCGTATGGGAACATAAAAACAAATGTTTGGTTACGGGTAGTGGTTTTCTTTGTTCTTTTGTTTTTCCCCTCGCGTCTTTTTGCTTAAACCTTTCAATATTAGATGATATATTTAATAGTCTAGATGTTGCAACTCTTTATTTCGATGTTGTGTGTTTACTATCAGCAGCTATAAGCTTTGAAATTATTTTAGCTATAGGGCAGAAGAAAAATATAACTAACAGCTTCTTACGGGTTTCGCCGTGTGTCAAAACTTTCGCTCGACGTTTCGCTGTTCATACTGACAGCGAAACGTCGAGCGAAAGTTTTGACACACGGCGAAACCCGCAAGAAGCTGTTAGTTATAGTGACACCGGCCGTGAAAGCCTACGCAGTGTTATCAGAAGAAAAATAGTTATCAACAATGTAGATTCATAAAAACAAACATAATGAATAGGTGGAAGAATTTAATACCAAATAAATGATTCTTAAACTTATCACTGCACAATCTGGATAGTTGTATTTAGAAGTAAAAATACATTTTCGAAACTGTAAAGTTGCACATATTTTCGATTACTGTAATTTTAAGATGAGAATTTTTTTTGTATAAATTTGCCTAATATCAACTACTATTACAAATGGTATCGTAAACTTAAATATATAATTATAAAAAACGTATTCGAAATGTGTAAATTTCTGATAACAGTATGTAATTCTAGACAGTGTGCTTAATTCAACAACATTGTTATGATTTTACATTGTTTTTAACTCAATTAAAACAGAAGTTCTCTATTGCGTGGGTACTCGCCAAAAATCATTAATAAAATACAAGATACTCAACAGAATAATAGGAATTTATGCCTCAATTCCAATTGCGAACGTTATAATCAAATAAGACCGAAATTTTAAGCTTTATTCTTATTTTCTTGGCTACCGACCTCTCTTATCGCAAATTTATTTACCTGCAGCGTACTGGAAACATCTTGAAGTAGTATCCGAGCGACAATCGACAATACAGCTTTTCTCCACTCAAACGAAACTTCATTAAATCCCCAACAAAACAAGCAAACAATGCGAAGAGGAATCGTCAGAAGAGAGGCCCCGTAACAGGATTTCGCGAAAAGAAAAAAAAACACAAAACACGATCTAACAAAAGGAAAAAACATAAACTTTACAATCGCTCGCGTTGCCTAGCTATCGGATGGGAATTTGTATCTTTTGTTTCATTGTCGGACAAATCAGATTATTCCATTGTTCGTTGCAGCCCCAATTACCCGAAAAAATTCCGACGTTCATTAATACACAGCCGCGTGCGATGTTGCCGTTGTCCCTTTCCGTTGTTTTCTCCGCACCGTTAAGTCTCTGCCGGCGTGGGTTGAGGAGAGGGCCGTATTTCGCCGCCATTTCTTTATTGCCAACTTTTAATCACTTTTTGTTCGCTTTGTGTTTTATCGTTTCTTGTTTGTTTGTTCTGTCCCCGAGTCTTGCTACGAAGAAACAATCTCGGATTCACCTTTTCGGATCGTCCAAAAAGAAATATATATATATATATATAGAGAGCGAGAGAGAGAGGGAAAGAGGGCCGCCACCGAATTTAATATCAATTTAAACTTTTACCTCTTGGACGGAATTTAATAAAAGAAAGGACAAATTTCGGTGTTTTCGATTGATGTCGAAGAGGAAAGTTTCGTATGTTTACAAATGTTTTTTTTCTCCTCTACCTCTGTGAAGTTAGTCGGACATTTATAAAATTCTAAAACGAAAAGCAAAAATGATTGAGTTGCCCTTCGAAGAATTCTACCTTTCTCAATCGGTTTTATAAAATGGTTTTGACATTTATAAAATTATAGTTGTACACTGTTGAAAATTTTAACACTTTTTTGACTAATTTAATAGTCAGGAGAAGTCCACACTCTTTTCGTGTTATTTTGTCGAGAACTATACGAGTTTAAATTTGACGAGCAAAGATAGTCAAGTATTGTCTATTGCTGAGGGTTTTTTTTTGTCCAACTGACACGTGGAATTATAAAATATTTCTAGTCATATTTTATTTGATCTATCTATGATTCTATCTATTGCATGTATTTTCTATAGTGTGTTATTTGTTTATTTCAAATATTTAATATGTTATTATAACATAACCAGAAAATGTCCCAAAGGGGCAAGATGGGGCTACTGGTATGGGGCAACATGGGGACATCATTATCTCACTCTTCAGTCTGGTCCGTTATGCCTGGATATGCCATTATGCTTTCTCGAAAACATAATGCCTATTTCTCATGTTAGGAATAAAGTACAGGTTCAATCAAAGCGTAACAAGGGAAAGACAACAATTCTTACAAGCACTACGTATATAAATCTGCTACAAGAAAATAGAAGTCTGGAGAATCCCTAACGCAACTAGAAGTGCTGAGGGAGAGTTAAAGGAAAAAAAAATGACAAAGAAGAAAAACAAGCGAGCAAGAAGCCGATTTTGTAAGGAAAGCAAAGAGATAGATTTTAGAAAACGTCAAGGAAAATCAAGTTCTTCTGTTGAGGAAGATGACGCTCAATGTTAGTATTGTAAGGGGAAGTATTGATACAATGCCATGGATGGCGAGGTTGGGTACATGGAGGCTGTGCGAATAACGTGGATGAGTTCGTCTTCTATTGTCTCAATTGTGAAGATTAAGTTTAATATTCTTATCGTTTTTGTTTTTTTTTATTTAAGTAGTTCCGCTCTAAAGATTTAAGCTTTGTTCCTGCATGTTTTTAAGAATATTTTAAGAATCTATTTCTTTTACCTATTACCTAGATTTATGGTACGACCCATTCTTAACTCACCTGTAACCCACCATGGGGGCAAAATGTGGGAATTTACATATTTCTTTTCAAAATTTTCTCAACATTAAGAGCACCCATCGAAAAATTGTAAATTCATCCATCAGCAGATAAATGTTTAAAGATTACAACAAGCGTACTTAGAACCTTATATATCAATTTACAATCCTGATGCAGTGTTCTAAAGCTTAATGTTCCCATCTTGCCCCACCTTCCCCTACTATTTATAAAATCAGTCGACGTTATCAGTTTTTTAAAAAATTCTATAAATGCCGTGTTAACTTAAGAGAGGTATCTCCTGTATTATACATAGGTAGTAACATCGGACGATATTACCGAGAATGTTTGTTTGGTTGAAGGAAATTAAGTGTCAGAACGTGCTATACCTAGATAGATACGTCTGGTGATGTAGTCGAATTGAATTTTCCGGAGATATGCGCCCGAATTGCATCCGCACAACAACAACAACAACGACTAACTACGACTCCGGTCTAGTTATTACACAATACACCTCTCTCCGCTAATAATAATCTCTCGGTGGCCGGTCTGGCCGCCATTATTGTGTTTACGTCCAAAACTGATTCCGGGTAGACGCAAAGAGGAGAGAGAGAGAGAGAGAGAGACGATATTAACGTAGTGAATGGAATCGACCGCGGAGCGGCTCTGTTTGGTCGATTCTTAATTAAAATCTGGTAATAGTGGCCTATTGTTTGTCATAGTAGCGGACCGCAGACACATTTTCCGCGGGAATTTCATTCTACACGCGTATACCGAAAATAGAAAAAAAAAACACCGTGCCGTGGCAAAATAAACATGGTCAAAATCAAAGCGGGCGTTTGAATTTTCCCAGTGGATTTAATTCATTTTTTTTTATAACGGCTGGGCGATATTTTGTACTTTAACGTGTTTTTTTTTTTATTAAATCTAGCTGCTGGTGTTAGTTTATTTTCTCAGTAAATTATACTGTTTACAGAACGCCGTGCAATGAATTTGACTGTTACAATTGTTTTTTTTCTTTTACTTTTGGAAATAGTTTCAGTCCGATATTTACTAAACTTGTTTTTTGAAAATAGATCTTTATTTTAAAATAATTCTTTGGATCTTCTTATTAATCTTCACGAAGAACCAAAAACGTCACTAACAAAAACTGTCTAAAAATAACTTTCATCCGTATAAATTACATTTAGTAAAAGAATTAAATGAAGATGATCCTCATAGAAGGATGCAGATGATGGATAAGATATGATCGTAATAGAACTAAAGATGTTAATAGCCAACGCTTTATTTTAATATCTCAAGCCGTATATCATTGTAATTCTTGTAAAAGTGTCTATTCGAAAATGTGAAAAGATACGGGGTGATATATTTAAAAAAAGTACCGATGACGCCATATCTCGAAACATATGATAGATGTTGGAAATCAAAGTATGTTGCAGACTAGAATAAAAATACTACGAAAATCCTTAAGGTTATTTTTTAATAGAACCTATAATTTAGCTAAAAATCAGATGTTCCAACACATTTGCCTTACCCTGTATGTTGTCAATATTAGCAGATCCTCCACGGAATAAGCAAGAAGTGGAATGGAGAATTATTTTAAAACTAATCAACTCAAGTCGAAACTCCACAATCTTTCTTCACAATATTATATAAAAAATTAGCGAGTACTTATAATAGTTTCTTGATTTTATTTTTATTAAAATGTAAGGGTGATTGGAATAGCGAGCGTCAATTAAGTTAATTCAGCTTATATTTCTTAAAAAAATTATTAGAAAAAAACGTACTTATGGTAATTTATTAATTAAATTAAATTATTATAATACGACGACATTCATTTTGTGGACGTTGTTTATGGATTGCGTTGTGGTCGTATGAGTCTGGAGAGCTTTTCAATACAATTTCAATTTGTATATACTTGTATTATATCTTACCTAAACAAACTTGAAAACTTACCGACTACGCGGCTATACTTGAATCATCGGTTAGTGAGAACTTGTTAACTCACAGAGAAAATAGCAGAATGTCCATCGAAATAAAATGACTTAATGTGTACTAGTTCATCTCTCAGTATTTTATGTCCGTAGGCGAACCATGTTTAGATTTTGATATTTAACCATTGATCGTCTAAATTTAGGTATGGGATATTTCGTGCAGATTTATTTAAATTGGGATTTTTATAGTGGGATTCTATGCATTTATAGCGAGATGGTATGCATCTCTGTAGCATTCGTAATGTTATTTGTAAGAATTTAAGCATGCATTATCAATTTTTACAAACTGCTTAAATTATTTACAAACTTACAAATAACCTTACAGGCGCTACAAATATGCATTGGATCTTGCCATAAGAATGGCCAAGCTGTGGTATAAGTTACGGATTTAGATTCTCTCATAGTATGTTGCCCTGAATTTCTAAGGCTTAGCGGATTCATTATTTGGTAGACCTATCTGTTACACTACCAAACAAGAGTGGATAATTTTAAAATATATAAAATATAAGCCATTGCTTAATATCACAGGACGCGCGGGGATTAGGATTTACCAAGATTGTTATCTTGGGTTTTTTTTTCCATTTTTGATTTACCCTGTTTCCTCTGACTGCTTTCTTGTTTATGTTTTTTACCTATAAGTAGCTTCAATAAGTCCCATAATGGAAATGTGTTTTTTTTTGTTTTTATATTGTTTTTGTGTTCCCAATATATTGTAACGTTTTTCTATTCTTGAAACGTTGTCGGGGTTTAGAAAAATACACGGGCGATATATTTAAATTAACTTGATTTATTAACGCACTTATGGACCACTTAAAATCTATTAAATAAGATCAAAATAAACACTAAAACTAAATGACTCACTACTTACTATTAAAAATCACTTAATTACTAATGTCTTAATTTATGTAGACGATTTATTTGCACCGATATTTATATCACACCTACTAATTCGCTCGTATTTATCTCCACTCGCTATTAGCTTATCTGCTCAATTCAACTCGTATCCACAGACTGACTAACCGGCCAATCCCCACACGTTATTTATATTTCACGCGAGATTTCGAGATTTTTCCAGTCACATCTAGGGCGTCCTTCTAGATGCAAGAGAATAATCACGAATCTTCGACTCGGTTTTTTTTCCGCTTTCGCTATGCTAGCGCCATCTAGGGGCGCCTATCGAAACCGCCAGTTTAAAAATTGGTGCTCATCACAATATTGTATTTCGCAGTAGCTATAATGGGCTGAGATCCCAAAAAACGAAAATAAATTAAAAAAATTCAATATATAACAATGTATTGACACTCAGATGCCAATAATAATTACAAAGGTATTTATTGCAAGTTTATTGTTTTTATAAAGAAAATTAGTAGTCGAAGTACAAAGACTAGCAAATTATTTAACTATGGCTACCATATTTATAGAAGTTGGTTTTATTCAGTACTTAACATATACTTATTTCTCTAATGTAAAATCGGCTTTCTTATCTTTAAAATTCATTTACTTACTTACTTCTTATACTAAGAAAACGCCTATAATAAACAATTATACCCGGAGTGGGCTATAAACTTAAATTTTTAGGAAACCACATTATCAATCATACTTTTAACCCCTTTTATACAACTCCAACAAATCACTTCGGGCGTTTTTACAACCGCATCCCCTCCAATTATTATCACAACATCGACATAATATGCTTCCCTTGAAACGACTACCGATAATACGCCATAATACACCTTTCCATAGGCATCGATTTCCGACATTTACGATTGCCGGCCTCTACAACAGCGTCTATACTACTATACGACGCGCGCAATAAATTTAAAAACCATAAACACGTCATTGAAAATCACAACGGCGGATCGCCGAAGGTCGAAATTAATGGTTGACGATGCCGACGGGCCGGAGACAAATGACTACCGGACGAGTGGACAGGAACGAACAGGGATCTCTCCTGAGGGTTTATGTAAGGGTACGCAATTCCAGGAAACGTGCACCGCATGCAAGGAGAAAAAGGAGAAGAGAACGCGTCGCTACCCACGGAGGACCTCATACGGCGAGGGCACTGCGACTCGCCACTCACAGCGCATGTAACCACAATGGTAATAAGGAAATAGAAGCTGTGAATAGCTGTGAGGGTTTACAGAATGGTATAAAGAGAGGATGCTTGAGAAGTATTTAATGCAGTTCATTACATATGTATGCCTCGTGGGATGAGATAAATTAAAAAGATGCTGTTTCATAAATTATATGTGTCATTTTGACAGATGACAGAATAAAACCCGATAAATACGCTTGCTCATCAGAGCTTCTTTGATTTTTTTACTTACAAACTAGCCAAGGTTGAGAATATTCTATTTAAAGAAAATCTTTTTAGTTTTATAGCACAGATACACACACTGTAAAAAAAGTTGCAGTAAAATTACATGTAAAATCGTTGATGACAAAGTTGCCTACAATTTTACAGGTAAATTTGCTTCATAAGGTAAAATTTCTACCATCTAGTAAATTTCACATGCTGATGTGTTTTCCAAAGATTGTACTGTAAAATTCGTATGTAATATTTATATGAACTCTATATTTACCGAACAATGAAGTAATTTTCATATGTATTTTTATAAAGAGAGCAAGCAACTTTCCTAATTCTTTTATAGCACCTAATAGGTCATACTGAATCGCTCAACCAGGGATCAAGAATGAACACGCTTACGCAAAACCTACGATTGTTTGTGACGTATATGATATCATTGAGCCAATAATAAGTTCGACAAACGAATAGAATTACCTACGCGCACAGATAAATAATCCAATAACCAATAACATTGCGGCGTATAAATTTCGTATTTTCCATGATATTTATAGTTTTACCCGAAAATTCAAGTAAAAACAAATAAATATAAAAGATCCTCATATTTTTACAGCAAAATTAATAGTTCAGTAGTAAAATTACTTTTAAAGTGCACTAAATACCCCAAAAAAAATGTCAATTTTATACTTTTAAGTAAATTTTGAGAGTAAATACCTGTATTTTCCTTTTGAATTTTTGTTACATCTTAAACTTACATGAAAAAGCTATAAATTTTACCGAAATTTCTTTTTCCATGTTAAATATCCTAGAAAAAACATGTAAAACAAAATTTACATGATTTATTGTGGTAAATTCACAACGTTATTACATGTAATATTCCTGATTTACCATGGCAAAATTACTGTAATTTTTACAGTGCGCGCATTCTAAATGGAATGATGCAATTTGTATAAGTAATTGGCCACGAAGAATGCGATAAATTAATCAGAGATCAATAAAAATTGTGAATAACTTTCTATTAAAAAAAAAAATTATAGCACTTTGTGTACCGGATATGCTATAAAGCTGAAAACATTTTCCTTAAATTGATTATAATCGGCCACACGACTATTTTGCAAGTTGAAACATATAGGTGTACATATCTATAACTATTTGTTACAAATTTGCTTTTGCATTATCGAATAGCATCCACTATATAATACGGCATTCACAATGTGTTTTACGGCGCAAATTGTACGCTCACCTGTCGTCAAATTTACATACTACACGGATACGCCGCCTTATACGATTCCTCGAAGACACAATGCATTGCAACATTTAAGGAGTTACATATTCAAGTGGTACATGTGTACGTAACGAGGTATACATGGGTTAACGTATAGCGGGGCAAAAGATCGAACCGCGTTTCCTCGTATGGCTATTATGTACTAGTGTTGAACGTATTCGACACGAGGACGCATCGGGTACATACCTACTTTTACGTTTATGAATTGTTTACGACGTTACATAGGTGGTAGAACAGAACGAGCGAGCGAGCGCCTGATCTACCTATGTACATATATAAAATACATTTCCCTTGTTTAAAGTTCCAAAGTTGCACACACGTCCAATAATCGATAGATAGACTGGTCGACGCAATACACGGAAATAATACAATATGACGGTATACGGTATACGGCTATACGTTTCTCATAGATCAGCGTAAATATTTTATATTTATATGCGCATCTTAAATACATTTATATAAACCTCTAAATCATGGTTTTTTTTTCGTGATATTAGCAATCATCTTTTATTCAATTAATGAAAAATGTAACAAACTTAAAAAATAGGTAGATTATTAAAAAGTAAAGCAATTATCTCCATTGGGGAAAGATGTAAAACTTAAGAAAACAGAGGTCTGAATGTCTAGCAGAGTTAGATTTAAATACTGTTTTAGTACCACTGTTATTGCAGCCCGGATATGCCTTATTTATTAAATGGTAAAGTAATGCATAACTTGACAGCGACATAAGGAATATCGTCCTGTTTTGATGATTAATTCTATGAAAATATTAGTATAATGTATGTAATTTATTTACCTACCAAATCTGTTATTGAAAAGAATTTCGATAAAAAAAAATATTCGGACAATTATTATCATCTTCTGAGCTAATAAAATCCGAAAAAAATGGCTATTTTTTAGGTTTCAAGTGCCGTATCCTTTTTCTCAGCAACGTTTTATTAAGTATTGGAATTAAATGCATTAAAATATTAAAACGTAGATATATTTTGTTTGTGTTACATTTTTATCTAGAAGGAATAAGATCTCCTCTTGATTATACACAGTGTTTCAAAATAAATTACATTTCAGTAGGTAGTGAGTAACTCCTACTTGCATGTTATAATAAGCCACTTACCTTTTATGATAATTATTTTTCTAATGTCATTTTTTGACATTTAACATTTTATGAGTAGCAATATAATTTTTTTGAAATTTTGCAACAGTCGCTACTAGACACAGATAAAAATTTATGGAATAAATTTTATTCAGAACAAATTTTACACCAAAACAGCAGTTATAGTAACAATAGCATGGTTTAAATAATACTGCAAAATTTTATAATATCTACGAGTATCATATATACAGAAAAAGCTGTCTATAATATAATCTACATTTAGAAAAATTGCTTACAAAAACATCATATTAATTAAATGTTTTTTTTATTTCCTTTCTTAGTTATGGTGGAAACTGTGATAAAAAAAAACAAAGATTTGTAGTTGAATCCCAATGAAATTATGTTAAACCATCAACTGAGAATGGATTTATTTAAATAATATAATTGTTAGCCATCTTTGAAAGCGAATTTTTGGTTTGTTTAAGGAATAGTGTATAAATTACATAGTGAAAAATTAAATTAAAAAACGTTCCTAGTTTGAGATTGTGATTCTTTTCTTCTTCTGGCCGAAATCAAAAACTGCATTAGACTCTAATTTACAAAAGGACAATGCAAATACTTTAACAAACAAAAGACAAAACAGTTCAGGAAGATAATACTTTTTTTCACAAAAATCCACGTGGTTTCAAAATTAACCAACCTAAATTAATCGTGGAGAATTCAAGTACATTAATGAATGAAAACTAAAAGCAAGCACAAAGCTACTCTTCACCCAACCCGAGGTGATTAATGAATAATTACAAATCAGCAAAAATAAAAAAAAAACGAAAAATTAACTCTTTAAACTTAATATATACCTTCCAGAACTGAAATAATAAATGATCCTATATCTAATTTGTGTACACAATAATATAATACCAATTATTATATAACGAGTTCTTTGATGGATGAAATAATTTCAAAATTAAGCGAAACAAATCCTTAAATGAAATGAAATACCAAAATGGCAGCTAACAAAATAAATTTACATGTACTTACACCGGCATCTTGTCAAAGAACTGGGCCTCACAGAGATCTGTCCGCCAACGGAGGAAAACTCAAAACATAACAATATAAACAGTACAACTGAATGAAATTAATATAAATTAAACAAATCAATTCAATTAACAAAATCTTATATAAAATAAAATACACAATTGAAATTGTGGAAACTCTTGCGCAACATTGATAAAGAGCAATTAGAATGAATAAGAAAAAAAACTGAATTTACGAAAATCGGGGCGCCAGCCCACAGCAGTACGTAAATTTTATACTACTTGCTGAAGTTCGTATTGAAAGTATAATCATGTATTCTGTCACTTAGGCATATACACCTGAATAGATATAAATAGCTACACATAAAACGTTTCAAAAAAAGCAATCCATTCACGAATAGCACGAGCTATTAAAACGAACGAACGGAAGCTTTCTACATGCTGATATTTCCCTCCGTAAGATATGTATATAATGCGGTTTCATCTAGTAATAGTATCTGTCGGCGTCGGTGACACTTTACACGAAATCCATATACATATACATTACTCGGGCGCGTCCCTTCCCAACGACGCTGCGGATCTACATGGCTATTCCATTTATAAGTTTCGAAGTACGTTTCCATGCCGCTACCACGATGGTGACCGATACACGCGCGGGGACTGCAAACTGCAACTAAGTTCTGAAAAATGGTCCGTACGTGCCGCGTTACAGAATACGAATAAATATTCCATAAACCAAGCGGCGAAAATCCATATAGTCACCGTGGATATAATCCAGAATAATGCAGCTATTTAGTTAGTTTGTTGTATAGGTATAATGTTTACGGTAAATCGAAGTAACGTGATCGAAAAGGCTGTCGTGTACGGTTCCTCATGCGGAAAAGTGATGCCTGGTAACCGGTGACAGATTGACAGCCGCGACATTTAACATCTCCATACAGCTGGGCTACAGCAGACGGTTAGTCGATGAGGCGGAGACACGCAGACGATATTTCTTCCAGGCGTAATAATTATCTCGGTTTCTCGTTTATTAAGAAAAAAAAAAAACTATTCAATGTGTGCGATGCCTGCCTCTGCTCTTGAATATTAGATATATTAACGCCAGCGCTTCGGTTCATTAACGTGATAAATTGAGGAAGATGTAACTACATGTTGTTACACCGGGTGAGTTTTTTTTTTTATCTTAAGACGACACGATATCAAGTGAGATGTTTGTCTTGAAGGGATTTATTCTACGATACCATTCTCCCATCTCTAGCTAGCTTCCACTCTTAATGAATTTGATTAGAGTCAACGTTCAAATCATATTTGCTGCGGAAGTTTCTGCAATTCAGGAACAAATACGTACCATTTACCATTTATCATAGAGAAGAAAAGATTCTCTCCTTCAGCATTCCGCATCTTTTGCGTTTTTGGTACATACTTTAACACTCAGCAAACATTTTATGGAATAAACACGTATATTTTGTCGTTATTCATATGGAACATTTTCAGAGCTACTACTGCTGTCGCTATTGACCGAAAACGAACAACACATCACACAGAGAAAAATAATCTGGTAAAACTAAACAAAGATTAGATGTAACACCTAATTTATTTAGTCAAAAATTAGCTAAACAATTAAAATTGTTAAAATATCTATCTACAATTCGTTGTTTTTGCTAATATTGTTGCTGTTTGACTTGTCTACAAAAATAGCCAAACAACCACTATTTTTTAGACATTTTATATAAAAAAGTTGTCATTTTATTTATCATAATCCTTCCATTTTGTAGGTGGATTGTCTAACTATAGTATAGATAAAATATTTATAACAGTAGAAATTTTGAATACAACTTATTAATTCATCGTATAATAACTGAAGTTTAGGCACTTTAAATATTCTTTTATTTAAATTACCTATTTATATATCATCTAATTTAAAAATGTTAATACATCGAAAATGAATATATAAATAAGCTATATATCTAGGTGATTCAGCAATGAATTCGGTTATCTAATTGCAATTAGCTATTATGTCTACTTTATTTTTCTCTGTGCAGGAAAGGTTTATGTAAGAATTACTGTTGGTAGCGGTTATCCGGCCTAACGTCATGCCGTTGTTCAAGGATGTCAATGGGTTCTCGTCTTCTGGAGCTATAGCAGTGAAATTTGGTGGTCGATCTCCATCCTGTGCCCTGCATCTGCAGAGTCAGTTACGCGCAATTTGCGAATAAAATGCACTAATGCAAACACAGTCATCCCATTAATATTAATTGTAAGGCCTGGTGTATCCTTAAAACTTCTAAAACCTCTTGCAATCTGGCACACTAGCTAATTTTCATCCATAATATGCGTTATACGTACATTTTTTGCATTTTTTTAGAGAGGCTGTCTAGCTTTAACACGCGCATGTATAAAAAGAATGCGTTTTAACTTTCTATAAAATTATATGTTGAAAATGTTGTACCTATTAATCATAAACTATCACTTCATACTTCAAAACTTTGCTATTGAAACGTACTTCTATTGCAGTGAAATTCGTGGCAAGGTGTTTTGAAGTGTCACAGTTTTGCGTATTTTTGTTACTGAAACTAGAAAAGTACTGTTAGTTGTATTGTTAGAAAATAAACTAATTTACAGGAAATAAAGAAAATTGAACAGTGATCTAAGCACTAATTTATTCTGACTAGGATTATTTTTACCGTTAAAAATTGACACTTTTAATTTTGAAACATGTTTAGTTAAAAACAGTATTTAGGATTTTTTTGTTGTTTAACACACTACAAAATACAACAATCTTAACCGTATACAATGCTTTCTAAAAATTAACAATAAATAACAAGTTGGTGATGCAAATTGACACAATCTAATTTGAGATCGATTTAATTACATTTAAATCGTTCCTGTAATACTATGAAGCCATCATTAAAAATATATTGAAATTATGAGCAGTCAAGATAACAAAACCCCCATGAAAAATGCGCCCGATAAACCCTCCAAAAAACACAAAACTGTCAACCCTCAAGTTTCCGACAAGCTACTTACAAGTTTAAACGACCGTGACCCGATCAAAGGGCGCACAGATAAACCCCCGAACGATACACATGTAACCGCGTACATATTTAATCATTCCGTCAGCAGAAGACGAGGAAAAACCATTCCCAAACCGTCCATTTAATTGAAAGCGATCCGATATTGTCCCGTCAGCCTGTTGTTCTTCTTTTCCTTTTTTCTCGTCAGACGTCGACGGGACAGCAAAAAGAAAAAAAAAGAAAAAATAGGAGAACGTCTACGGGGCATCGCGAGTCACATAAAAACAACGTAAGGGACGACAATTGGGCGGGGTTCACAGTGGGAAGAGCAGAGAGCCGTTCGGCTACGTGGCAGCGCTGTAGTACGGCAACAGGATGCGAACCGCATCGCGGGCGGCCACGGCGACGGTGACGACACCCCATCCTTCACTTTTGCGCCGTTCGCCTTTGTGCCTCGGACGGAGTTGGCTATGGCGATAAGCGGGCTCGCAACAGGAGGACGCTAAACTAATGGGTTGCGATAAAGGTGAAAAGGCATCGGGCGAACTTTCCAAGAGGCAGCCAGGGGATGGCAATTTCTTTTTTCTGATGTCATATATTACGGGGTGCGCGTATGAATTGTGAGAAAGGTATCAGCGGGACATCAATCACATCGTCGGATAAAAATCGCCCCGTGAAGTTGGCGTTGACATTTTGTGTCAATTTCCTTTTTTTTTTTCGAGGAAACTTTTTTATACGTTACGTAATTTGAATTTTAACACGAAACGTTATTTATCAGAAATCGTATATTTGGTGGTGGTCGAATAGGAGCCAAGAATCATTCGATAACACCAAATAAAATGGATCTTTCGTTGATATGGTAAAAAACAATATCGGAATCTTTTCTCAACAATTGCCATTATTTTGCTAAACGATTCAAGAATCCAATTTATCGACAAAGAAACCGAATTGTTAAGTGAAATATAAGACACTTTTTATGTTCTTTAACCTTGTATTTACAATTCAAAAAGCAGCAGTACGTAACATAGTTCAGGCGAGATTTGACGATCACTGTAAGCCTATCTTTCGTAATCTTAAAGTTATGACGCTGTTTTCTTTAATAGTCTATGAATTTTAATATAAATTAGAGATAATATCCATAAGCTGTCGTTACATCCAGACATCCATGATCACAACACAAGAGATAAAGACAAAATAATGGAACATAGACATCGTACAAATAAATCGCGGGTTATAGGTATAGCACTTTGTAATGCCATACCCCAAAGTTTAGTGAATTTGTCGAGTCCCAAATTTAAAACCAAATTAAAAGAAATTTTAATAGATATATGCTTATACAGCATTGATGAGTTTGAGGAGAATATTTGTGATCTGGCAACGTGCAGGCAATCGCAAAGCTGACAATTTTAATATGTATTGTGAATTATTGTATTTGTGTATTTATGTCATTTATTACATTGACGGGTCCATAACCTTTTTGTTTAACGGACAAATAACTAACTAACTACCTAACGATTTGTAAGTGTTTAAAGCCGTCCAAGACTTAGATCAAAGAGTTTAGAGTTAGATGTAGACTATCCGGGATGTCGCTATCCCTCCTTTAACGCATAAAAAGCAGATGCGCTGTATTAAGCAGCCTCATACGTAATAGGAAGAAAACCTAAAACAAAGAATTTTTCTTTTTTTATATAATAAATGAACAAAAAATATAAATAATAGTCAAACAATTACAAGATTTATAAAAATTCCTTATGTTAAACATTTATCCGAAAAAATAATTCAAATTCTCAAACCATACAATTACAAAATTAGCTATCGAAAGTCGAAACACCAACAAAGTGCAAAATCAAATCTATACAAAATTAAAATCAAAAATTGAAAAAAATGAAACATCACACGTAGTTTATAAAATTGTATTGGTGTTTATACATATATTAGTGAAATCATGCAATATTTGTAAAATAAACTAAAAGAACATAAATACATATAACAAAAATCTTACAGCCTTAAAGAAACAGGAAATAACTCAAAGTCATATATTTGATTTTAACAATATTAGAATTTTAAACAAAGAACAAAATTTTAAAACTACTTGAAATGATTCAAATTTATAAACATAAAAACGCAGTCAACGATAAAACAGAAATACAATATTTCACAAAGCTATATAACTTTCTTTTATAACTAAATACAATATTTTTTAAAGATCTATTTAACAATAAATTATCAAAACATCAATCTTTAAATACTTGAAAAAGTTTGCAATAAAAGCGAAGCGACGAATTGAGGTACATTTCTATATTTTTTCTGACCTCAAAACCAAGATAAAAATAAGAAATTAATATATATATGTATATGGTCGACAGAAGAAATTTTAAAGTTAAAATTATTTATTTTGGAGATGGCAAAAATTAACACCTTTTCTGGTCCACATATAACACTTCCATTAAGATCACCACTGTACATACTTATATAATTAAACGTACTGAAATACACATTGATTTTTTCCTTCCCGTATATCGACTTATAGATATCCGTTTAGCGTTATCGAGTGCTTTTTGGTTCCGATTCACCTGAAAATCGACGTACGATTTGAAACAAATTCCGGCTTTTATTCACCGAAATATAATATTAAGTTTCAAACTCCACACTCCCCATTACAAAACGACGAACTCTAAAATACTCGCGGCTCCGGATATATAGCGCGTTTCGGTGCGGATCTAATGAAAATATCAAATCCGTACGCAGATGATGGAAAATTCTACGTAGAACTTTCCTTCCAGAACTCCGACGTATATAAGGTAAAGAGGATTTGCACCTGAATCACGCCCCGACGGAGTGCCCGAGTACCTAATCAGGATTCTCCCGCGTATTTTTCCTTTTCCGCCCTGCTTTAAACTTATTTGCCGGCGCGGAGTGAATTTTTTCCCTTTATAAGACGGGCGGGCGCGTCTCTCTCTCTCTGGTCGTTGTCTTGGGAATTCTCCCACGTGTGAGCCAAGAAAGAACGACGGTATCGTTGGATGGAGAACGATGAAGGGCTTTGTTTACAGCCGCGACGACAGAGGTATTAATGGAAAATAGGGCCTTGCCGTCGAGAAGGAAGCCGCTTATGAGAAACCCTCGACTTTGGCGCAGTTATTACCGTAATATCCTGCTGTAAAAAATAATTTTAGAATTTGACGCTCGGCAGTTATTAAACGCGTATACTAGTTAAATTCAATTTGAAAATAAAATAAAAAAGAAATACAGGCTGACCCAGTAATAGGACCTATACACTGGCACTAGTTTACCTGAATTATTAACCGTTTCCCTGAATAATGAGGTTCCAAGGAAAAAGTTCACCTTACTATGCAAATAGAGCGGAAAGTTTCCGTCCAATTTAAAGTTGCGGCCCACATGTGCGGTTACGATTTCCCTAAGGCCATCAGCGCCAGGCTACACCGGAACGGTTTCCCTGAACTTTTTTAATATTGACGTAAATTTGAATAAAACGTTTCTCTCACTTAACGGAAAATTGCGAAATGCATAAAATTATAACGATTCAAACTCTCTTCGCCCGTGTATACTTACTACGAAACCTTATTACCTGTATAAATTGCTGGAAAAAAAAGAGATAAAGCCGGTAGTAGCTTCCGTATGCGACTTGAAGAAACAAATATTCTAACGACGCATCTGCTATACGGAGCAAGAGAGAATATATCGGTTCCTATACAGTAATGGAAGAGATTCGCTCGCTTACGCTGCTCGCCTCGTGTGGATACTTTTCTCTTCATTTCTTACGGCCGGTTTCATAATGAAATTAAAGTGCCTTTAAGACTTAAAGTGGACTTCAACTTCGAAAATCCGTTTCATAATTTCACTTTAACTTTAAACGGGGCTTTAAAGGTCCTTTAAGTTAAAGTCTTTATTTTGCGGCTTTACCTCGTAAAAGTCAACTTTATTTTCACGCGCAAGCGTATAACCAGGTATAACCAACAAAGCAGAGCGACAGCAGTTTTAAAGTGTGTAAACACATGGTGTAAACATAACCAAAGATACTGCACTGTTTTGTATTACTGCAGCACTTTTTGTATCCTCTTTCGTGTTCAACACACCTTTGCTATTTTCAAAATGAATGTAGTAGGAACAAGTTCCAGTACATCATCAGATGATGAGGTAGAAGTAGTTGTAAGAAGGCGAAAAGTGTATAGAAATAGAGAAGACTGTTTCAATAAATACAATGAAAATGAATTTTTTAAGAGGTTCAGATTGACAAAAGACACTGTTACGACATTATTAGAACGAATACAACATTTAATTTCACCTGGCACAAACCGGTAAGTTGGGATAATAATATTAGCTCTTCAACAATTTTCCTTAATATATGCATTTTATAGGGGAGGATCTATACCAGCAATGCATCAATTATTATTAACACTGCGATTCTATGCCGCTGGTAACATGCTTATTTCTGTAGGGGATTTTGTAGGGGTGTCAAAGGCTTCAGCATGTAGAATAGTAAAGAGAGTGTCCATTGCTATTCGTACGATAATGCCCGATTACATCTATATGCCTGGAAATAACATAGAAATGGGTAACATTGCACAAAAATTCTACAACATCGCAAGATTTCCTAGGGTCATTGGTGCTATTGACTGTACTTTAATAAAAATACAATCTCCTGGAGGCAATGATGCGGAAATATTTAGATGTAGAAACTGTGTCTGATCCTGACCTCAAAATAAGAAATATTGTTGTTAGGTGGCCTGACTCGTGTCACGATCAAACCATATTTAATAATTCTAGTTTAAAACAAGATTTTTTGAATGGAATGTACGGGCAATATTTATTATTAGGGGATAGTGGGTATCGGACAGAACCTTATCTGATGACACCATTGCTTCATACACAGACTGTTGCAGAAATTTTGTATAATGAATCGCATATCAGGTCTCGTAATGTAGTAGAGCGTCAGTATGGTGTATGGAAAAAAAGATTTCCAATACTAAGCGCAGGTATCAAATTGCGTTTGGAAACTGCAATGGATGTCATAGTAGGAACAGCAGTGCTGCACATCATTGCAGCAGAAATGAACGAAAATATTCCGGATGAGTGGTTTAATGAAAACGATGAACCCAATGAAAATAAAATAGTTGGAAATAATGAGAACGAAGGAGGACATGGGGCTAGAAGATTGATAATTCCTGAACATTTTGCCATTTTATAGAGTGTGCACCGTAAAAATGTTTTGAAAACTCGCTGTAATGTGTACAATTTCAATTTAAAAATAAAAACAGATTTACTGTGCAACATTATTTATTTGTTTCCTTTATATATAAAGTTATTCGCAAAATCTTCAAACATTAGCAAACTATATTAAATACAATAATTTCAAAGCTATGAACCTATGTCAACAATGTATGACAATTATAATAAAAAAAATATCTAATAAATTATAAATTGCATATATCAAACTGGAGACATGCAAAAGAAAACTATAAATCCCTTTATACATTATATAAATTGTTATATAATACCCTGATTCGGTTTGTTATTTACTTACTATATTATCCAACAATTAAAAAATTTACAGTCCTAAAATTCAGGTAATCCACGGGACTAGACCACGATAGATTGTGAAAATTAAGCGCGCAAAAGTGTCGGTACGACCAACATAAAACAGATAAATAGCAAAAATTACTATGAACTAGTGTTCCCAAATTCAAAACATTGTATTCACTTGACTTTACTAAAGTAAGATGCCATTCTCTTTATGAAACGCAGCAAGTTTAAAGTGACTTTAAAATCGACTTTAATTTAAAGCTGACTTTACTTAAAGGTACTTTAACGTTTCGATTATGAAACCGGGCGTTAAGTATACTAAGAAAATGCAATACAAATTAAAATTATTGTATTCATCGCTGAGATATGATTAGCTGACAGTTATATTGTTATACCGGGTGGTTTATAAATATGGGACAAAATTTGATAGTTATTATTACATTGTCAGACCAAACAAAGAAGTTTTAATATTTTTCTTTGTAACTTCCACCGTTACTAAGAAAAAAAGATAAAGCTACAATTTACAATTATCTCACTGTTAATTGGAATTCATAACAATTGTTAACCATTTTGCTTTTAATCCTAATTAAATTTAATATACTTTCAAAGAGAAACGAATCGCAATCTCAAATTACATCTTTTAATTTAATTTATTTTAATTTATGTAATTTATACACTATTCCTTAAATTAACCAAAAATTCTCTTTCAAAGTTAGCTAAAATTGTTAACGATTGTATTATTTAAATAAATCCATTCTTAGTTGATAATTTAACCATATTAAATTAATGCCATAATTAAATCATATTTAATTATAGCATTCAACTATAAAAATTTGCTGTTTTTTGTCACAGCTTCCACCTTAACTGCGAAGGAAAAATAATAAAAAAAAGTGCATTAAGTTAATATGATGTTTTATAAGCAATTTTCCTAAATGTAGATTATATTATAGAAAGCTTTTTCTGTATATGTGATACTCGTAGATATTATAAAATTAGTTCTGCAAAAAAATGTTCTTATCATAAAAGGTAAGATATGCAAGTACTAGTTATTCAGTATCTACTGAGAGGTAATTCATTTTGAAACAGTTCGTATTTTGACAAATTTTACATTAAAGAAGTGGTCGTATAAAAATGCATTTTCGAAATCCAATAAATTATTTTTAAGATGACATTTTAACAGAGCAATTGGCCTTTTCCACTCTCCAATTATCGAATTTTCTTCCGTTTTTTATTTATTCCATTTTTCTTATATCGAGATACCTATCGTAAGTCTTTTACGGGCTCCCATTACATCTGGGGATCGTCTTCAAGACGGCGAGGGAGTATCAATTAACAATAAACCCAATAAGAAAACGGAACGATGGTCGTTTAACTCGCGGATAACATCTCAAAAATCTTCTCCAGCGAAATTCTTTCTCCCCGATGGGCCCCGATTCGATTTTCGTTTATTTTCACCGCAATAAAGATCTGCCGGCCGCGCCTCGGGCCAATAGAACTCGGTGAAATATAAAAATGTATTTAATTTCCAGGGCGGGACGGAGAGGTGATCCGATCGGATTTTTGCGCTCGTCCGTGCAGTCGTAAAGGAGTTTAGGGACCGATACGGCATCCGGTTGAGGGGGTGCAATTACCCTGGAGTGCCTGGCTTGGCTATACGTACGGCTCTAACAAATCTAGTAATTAAATTTTCGTTTTACGTTTTATTTGGCGATCGAATTGGCGCGGAGGTCGGCCGAGGGATTTATATCGGAGATAAGGGGGGTGAGACTTCTTATCGTTTTCAGATACTGTAAAAAGTTGAAGCGGTCCGATATTAATAAATTCCTGCCGGACGTAAAATCGTAAAACTTTAGAGCTTTCACATAAACATCTTATTGCTATAATAGAAGTAAAAGGAAAATTATTGGCAAGACTATTAACTATAAATGCTATAAAAGCTCAACGAGAGAAAATACTTCTTATAATTTAAGACTTGCAATCAGTGGATTACTATTGGTGCTGAGCAAAATAGCGTTTTATCAATATCTGCTACACACTAAAAAATGCAAATATAACAAATACACTCAGTTCTAAAATCGTTATCGGAAAAATAATGATTATTGAAAACTATACCAAATTAATTGAACTTTTTGAATTTAAGGTGAACAACGTGCTCCGTATAACAGATTTGATTGATCTATTAGTTTGCCCAATGCGTACTTGATCACAATCTTTACATAATATTTATAATAATAATAATAATTTGTTGACACCATAAGATATGAGAAACATGTATAGGTTTCGTCATATGTTAAGTTATACAAATAAAAAATTAAAACTAAAAAATAAGAATATATATGTCTACACATATTCGTCCAAAGTATAAAAAGCACCTTTAGATAAATATTCCTTTACAGATGTTTTAAATTTTTTGATATTTTCGCATTCCTTAATTCGGACAGGTAACGCGTTAAATAATTTTAAACCTATACATTCTGGTGACTTCTTGGTTACATTAAATCTAGACAAAAGGAATGCGAAAATCCCCATACAATCTAGTCTTGTAATGGTGAATGTCACAATTTCTAACAAATTTGTCCATATTTTTAAAAACATATACACACATTTCCAATACATATAAACTTGTAAGTGTTAATATTTATATTCTTTAAATATATTCCGACACGAATGCGTTGTACCCACTCCTGCGATTATTCTTAAAATGCGCTTCTGCGCAATGAAAACATTTCCCACTAATGTTGAGTCGCCCCCGAAACATAACCCGTAACGCAATCTAGATTCAACCAAAGCGCAATAAATCGTCACAAGTTGTTCTGATGTTAGTACGTATCTCACGTTACGGAAAAGGTATGCCAAAGAGTTTAATTTAGCAGTTAGTTGTTCACAATGACTTTTCCAATTTAAATTCTGATCAAGTACTAACCCCAGGAATTTACTTTCATCCGCTTGTGCGATTTGATCATCATCCACCCGAAGATTCAGTGATGGAGCAACCCTCTGATAATTATGAAACACAACGAATTCCGTTTTATATTTATTGAGCAATAGACCATGGTTGCAAAATCAGGTCTCCAGTTTGCACAACAAATCATTGCACCTATGCTCCAGCTCATCTCGATCTCTGTCAGACAAAATTATGGACGTGTCATCCGCATAAAAACTAAAGTTGGCGCCCCGCATCTACAACAATATTCTCAACATCATTTATATAAAGTAAAAAGAGAATCGGACCGAGTACGACCCCTGCGGGACACCTAATTCATTCTTTAAACGTGTCGAGGTAATCATTTCATTGCAGCCTTCTAATTAAAATTAAGGGAAACATATTGCTCTCTATTACTGAGAAAGGAAGATATCCATTGATGCGCTGGCCCTCTAACACCAGACTCATATAATTTATTCAACAATACTATATGATTGACGCAGTCGAATGCCCTGCTGAGATCACAAAAGATCGCAACAGGACACTCGCCCGCATCCAGAAACCCCAGGACTCTACTGTAAAAAGAGTCCATAGCAGTAAACGTCGATCTGTTTTTCATAAAACCATGTTGATTTTTCGTAATTATCTCAAAACATTTCAAAAATCCCTGCAATCGCGTTAGAAAAGCATATTCAAAAAGCTTAGAAAAGGCCGAAGTCAGGGCAACTGGTTTATAATTATTTACATGATGTGAACTACCTCTCTTAAACACCGGAATTACTTTACTGACCCTTAACACCTTCGGGAAAACACCATTTTGAAAGGATAAGTTAATGAAATATTGGAGGGGATTAACAATAGCGTTTGCAACTCTTTTAACTATTACTGTCGGAACTTCATCAGCACCTGCAGACCATTTACATTTAATATTTTTTAACAAAATTGAAGTTACTTCCTCTACCGTTAAAGGAGACAAAAAAGGAAAGACTGTTGGCAAACAGCTTTTCCCTTCTTAACAGATCTGCCTTGGTTCTTATTTTATATTTTATACATTCCTGATTTTTTAATCTATCTACTTGATACCTAGAGCTTCTTAAGATATTTGTAAGACTGTTACTTGAAGAAGGAGCAATATATAATACAATATACTCTATTAGCTTACAAATTGTGTATCATATGGTATGTTGAATATTTTGGCTTCCAATAAGAATTCTATTAATAATAGTAAACGTTTCGAAAGCCCTTTTTAATTACTCATTTTTTTTAACATTAATCTCAACATATTTGTTCAACAACTTCATGTTGCTGTGTGGTTTTTGTTTTTTTTTATAAAATACGTGTATATGGGATAATAGCGCAAATATAAATTAAATAGGTAACTTAATTAAATTTAAATAATAAGTAATTTCAATAAATAATTGAAAAAAACTTGTAATAAAGTCGTTTTACTACTCTTTAACCATAAGAAACGTAATTGTAAAATGGCTATTAATTTTTAATATATGGAGACATATCTAATTGTTATTCTATTTTTATGTTTCTTAATAGCATTAGAAACAATATTTTCTGAGTGACGATGCTAAATGCTGTTATTTTGGATGATGTCTTTAATGGTTATTAATAACCTTTAATCAAGTATCGAGGAAAATCTTTCGTCTTCGGACTTTTACCCAAGCCTGTGTATAAAGCGGCACTGTTATTTTAAAGTTTCAACGTTGTCCTTGTTCTCGTGGCCGACAGACCCAATAAATTCCACTTATAATTCGGGCATTGACAAACGAGAGCTACTTACGAACATAATTCAATAGTCCCCGGTTTCTTGCCGCGACCCGATCAGAGCTGGCGCGATAGTTTGTTATCTTAACGACGTCAGCAATCCATTTAGGGTTCCGTTGGCTCGGCAAGCGCCGATCGAACATCGCGGAACCGAAAGAGACAAGAAGTGAATATACGTATATATGGGGATATTTGTTAGGAGCATATATATGGTTGAATTTGTCCATAATCAGCTAAAACACAACATACATATTGTAAACTTCTCCTAAACCCCTTTAGGAGAAGTTTACGGCATTACCAGTACCACAGTGTGGAGTATTTTTGTTAACAACATACATATATTTTTTTCCCACAACTCCCGGGATATGCGCTAATGTTAGGAAGTGTAGTCGTTTGAGACAACATAGCAATGATAATTACATCTGTCGACATCCTTGAAATCTGTCAAAATTTACGTATTGTTGTTACTAAGAGTTATATACAAACCTTTAAACTTATAAAAATCGCATATATTTCTTCTCCACAACTCCCATTGTCTTTCAAAAATATTCCAAAAGCAATAGAAATAATTGATATAAAAGCATTTCAATCATTTATATATATTTATTATTGTATCTATTACCATCGTTCACAAAACTGAATTTTAGATTTTCATCAAACAAAATTATATTGATATAAAAAAAAATAATTCCGGAACCCCTTCATAAAAATTAATTTTAACATAAAAAAAAAAATCCACCCGCTTCATAAAGGCGAAAGATTTTTTAAAATAGTTCCAACTGTTTTGAATTTACCACGTATAAACAAATTGACCGTAAGGTGCGTATGACAGACAAGGAGGCACCTTCTCCGTCTTAAATCTGTTCGCGAGTTTTAAAATTCACGTCTGCACATATAACGTGCAACAAACGCAACAGAAAAATTACATTGCGGCGCATACGATAGACAAGGTCGTAGCCCATTTTATCCCCACTCTATCGCTCGCTCTTTGTCTGTCTCATTGCCGCTGAAATAGGAGCGCGGAGTCCTGTTCACGAAAACGATTTTCACCCTAAGTTGATCCGAACTCCATTGACCAATGCACGGTGCACCGATCTACTAAATCGCCTATAACTTTTTTATTTATCGATCTAGATTCATGACATTTGGTGTGCATGTCAAGGAAAGTATGCTGCGTGAAAGTGCGTGATCAAATTTTGGAAATATTGTTTAGGTTTATATTTATTGGTTGATAAACATAAACAAACAATAAATTTATCTTCACCTTAAACTCTCATTCATTTATTCTTCCACATATTAAGTATATATACGGCTTTCTGCGTATAATACATTAGGTTGGACCAGTAGCACTGATGATCCTTGGTAAGGTGAAACTTATAATAATATCGTCTTTACTTAATCATGGAACACAAAAAGTGAATTAATCATGGGCCAAGTTTAGCTGTTAGCTATTCTTCCACTTAACCTATGATTAATTACTAAATACATACAGTAATGTCTAGCTAATAGGAAATAAAAATAAAATTCCATAATGCATGCGTACAGTAAATAATAAAAGTAGTGTGGAGTACTTTTATTATTTACTATAAAACTATAAATAAACTAATTAATAATATCATACCTAAACCTAACCCTGTGACCTAAACTAGACAGCCAGTAAACATCTAATCTGCCTTTTAAACATATTCAGCGACATCTGTTTATGAAATTCTAAAATAAATTCATTATATCGTTATAAGTAAAAGACCGCTTAAATATAGCTGTTCTATGATGCGGTATATTCATAGTGTTATATCTAACATTTATGTTATGGTTATCGCTGCGATGTGTCAATTTTCTACACAAATAAATAGGAAATTGATTTTGTAATAGTTTAAATAAGAAAACTAAAAAATTAAACTTTGTAAGGTCTGGAAGACGTAACCAGCCTATTTGATCATATTTAGAGCTAACGTGGTCATATCTGTGGAGAGAAAAAACATATCTACAACAGGTGTTTTGAATAACCTGTAAACGTCTTTTAGTGCAATAATCTAAACATGGATAATACACTAGTACAGCGTATAATAACACAGACATAACAAGCGATTCACGTAACTTTTTTTTTAAAGAGAAGCTTAAAATTTCTTTATTTATATACAATGCTCTGAGACGAATGTATGTGCGCTGATATAACTTTGCTACATGTTCGTGAAATCTCAAATCATTATCTAAAATCACTCCTAGTATTTTTAAGTTTTTTGAAAAAGGCACGACATCTTGATTTATTTTAATTTCAAATCTCGGTTCGACATATAATCTGTTTCTTTTAGAACAAAATAAAATGGCAGATGATTTGGCAGGATTTAATTGTAAATTGTGGCACACCGCAAAGTTCTTTACAAGATCTAAGTCTGAATTTACATGCATCGCCGCGATATAAGCGTCAGCAGGCTTATGTATTTTGTATACACTAATTATACGAAAATCGAGGTAGATTTACATATTTGTTGGTTTAAGGAATTTTGTAAAGGAGAACATTAAAGCATTTCACGCCTTACACAGGGTGGTACGTACTGCTGTGGCCTGACACCCCGGTTTTTGTAAATTCAGTGATATTTTAGTTATTGAGATTTGTCTTTGTCAATGTGCCGGGAAAATTCTCTCAGAAATTAATATGTTATTTTTTAAGTAAGTTTTTTCTAATTGAATTGATTTGATTGTTTAATTTGTTTATTTAAATGTTCAGTTGGTTTAAATTATTTTCACTCTGTAATATATTTTTATTTGATCATGTAGTTGGAGTCCTTCTTAGAAGAATTCTTCTTCTATGATCTTTGCATTTATGCGCTGCTTTGGCACGCATCTGTTTGTTATATGTATGCGATGTTTAGGCCCCTGAAGGGCAGTTACTTGAATGATAGCGTGTAAGTAGATTGTTATTTTATTTTCTTTGCTGCCATTTTTTGGTAATTTCATTTAATTTTAAAGCTTTGTTCGTTTAATTTGTATATTTTATCATCCTTCAAGGAACTCGTTAAATAATAATTGGCATTATAGTATTGTGTGCACAATTTAGATGTAAGATCTTTTATTATATTTGTTCTAGAAGGTATTTTTTTTTTGGTTTAAAGAGTTTAAGAGTTTAAGTTAAGTTTAAGTTTTCCGTTTTCTAGTTTACTGACATGTATTTAAAAGTTAATCACCTCGGGTTAGGTGTAAAGAAGCATTGTACTTGTAATTAAATTTCATTTTTGTAAATTTGCTTGTTTTGTCCACGTTGAAATTTAAATTAGTGTGTTGTAATTTTGAGACCACGTGGATTTTTGTGAAAAAAGGATTTTCTTCTAGAACAAATTTACCTCTTTTGTTTGTTTAAAGGATTTGCATTGTCCTTTAGTAAATTAGATTCATGCAGTTTTTTGTTTCGGTCAGGACTCTCAGTCTATGGTTTTATTTTCTGCAAATTTGTATCTAAATGTTTTTTTTTTTTATAATAAAATTTATAATTGTTATTAACGTTATTCTAAACTTCTATTCTTTTATTTTTCATTACTTTCACCCACATTTTTACTTTTCATGATTAGTTCAATTGTGAGAGTAACCTTGAGATTAAGTGTACTTTTGCGCCCTTTTAATATTTTTATCCCCTGAGCTAGTAAATTTAATTTTCATTTTTTTTTTCTCTTCATTTTGCATTTATGCTGGTACCATCAGTACACAGCAGTACATATGTGCCGACCTGTCATTATCAGTACAATCACTTTTTGTAAATAAATTGAATTGAATTAATGGTATAGATAGGAGAATCAAAACTTATATATTCGTAATTTTCTTGTATTATCAGTGAAAATATGTTTACTTGATTTATTCTTTATAATTTTTTGAGTCGTGAGGAAAGAAAGATTACATCGAAATTCGGATTAGTGATTAATTAAGGATGTTGGCTGTGTCACTATACCATCTCATTTTTAAGTATAAATAAGGAGAGGTTTTGTATTACTGATGATGATAGCTTTGCTATCGAAACATGGAGCTAGTGTAGTAAAAGTTGTAATAAGGTATTTTAAAGTGTATAGTATGAGTAGCAATTTTTGTCAGTGCGTGTATTATATTAGGCTTTCCCATTTCTGATGCCTATAGCTTTAGCTTTTTCCTCTGTCTGCCCTCCCAACTGGCGCGCCCCTTCTCAAGACCGACACCGATGCGTCGGTCGTTAATTCGACGTGGCGCAACTAATAACCGAACTTTCCCCGTCGACCAAATCTGTTCTCTCTCTGTGTAAGTGTAGGTGTATTAGGGAAGATGTGTAGTATACATATACACAAGCGGCATGGCACTGTTTCTCCAATCTAATTCTGAGACGTGCGGCGCCGTTCGAATCTCATTAGTAGGCAACAACACAGCCGTTCCCGGTCGCACTAAATCATACCGGGGGAATTAATTACGTTTCATTTCGTTATCGCGGATAATCCGGCAAATCGGAGAAGCGCGCGCGAGCTCTGTCTCGGGATGAGACGGGCTGGCGTCGAGTCGTCGCTCGATTTGATTGTGATTAGCGTTTCTAAAGCGTTATCGCCCGAAGGCGGAATATTCCCCCGCGTCTGGCGGTAAATTAAAATTGATGTAGTTTCAGTAAACAGGACTTCTATTTAATTGTGAATTGTATAGGTATTAATTCAATACCACATCTAATTTGATATAATTAAATGATTAATAGTGCAATTAGTAAATAAACACTAAAACGTATATAGAGGTTCAATTGATACGAAAATAAATCTTTAAAATTAATAAATTCAAGGAATATCTAAAAACTATATATACATACATACATTGACTTATTAATGTATATACGTTTTGGATATCATACTTCATAAGGATACACAAAAATCAAGGTACATAATAAATATTTATCAGGAACTAACTAAATCTTTACCATATATTTTTTGTGCTCATAAAGCTACCAAATAAAATCAATTTCTAATAAATGTAAAATTCGGAAGTACATATATAGATAGGACACATAATACAAATAATCATGCATTTGGTGACGTGTATCGTAAATATTGACGCTGATATCGTTGGATAAAGAAAGGAAAACAATTCTGGAATTTTATTTTAGAAGTGGTAGTTTAATGTTTAGATACGATATGAAAATTATATATTTACATGTTACGTAAATGCATTTAAATTAAACATAAAATTATCAAACACTTATAGATTATAGAGACATCATTAAGAGAGAATAAGAATTTAATGGTTAGACATCTATGAAAGAGAGCAACAATGTAAGAAGTATTTTAAATAAAATTGTAAAAATACATGTAAATATAATAAACGAATTAAAAGAAGTTATAGAAATATCTTAGTGCCACATACTTAATTCACAAAATAAAATAATATAAATAAAATAATTGCTAATGTCATATTAAATTTTATATTTTTTTTATTTAGCTACTATTAACGTTTAGTGCTATGAAGAAATGTAAGTACATACTTACATAGAGAAAATATAAAATTTAGCGTGACAATACGATGTTACCAAGTGTTTTATTTACATTATTTGATTTTGTGATTATAAGTAAATTGAAACTCAATAATTTCTATGTTATTAAGAAATTATTCTGTTACCTTGAAAATACTACAAATTTAACACATTAGAAATGATTACTATAATTTGATTTATTCAAATTATCATTAATTTACTGTAATGAGCAACCATGAAGGTCGAATGTATTCTTTTCATATGTAACTTATTTCTGTAATTTATGTAATCCATACACATCCATACGTATTGCTGTGTACTGAAGGTACAAAAGAAAATGCAAAAATTAAAAGTAAAAATGAAAATTAAATTTACTAGCTCAGCGGATAAAAATTAAAAGGGCGCATAAGAACAATTAAACTCAGGGTTACCCACGTGAAAACTTGAATTTAATCATGAAAAGTAAATTGTGGGTGAAGGAAATCTGACTTTCTTTAATGACTCCGAAAATTGAAAAGGTTTAATCAAAAATAAAAGAACAGAATTTAAAATGACGTTAAAAACAATCAAAGATTTTTATTATAAAAAAAAAACATTTTGTTACAAATTGCAGGATAAAAAAAACCGTGGATAAAAGGTCCTGGTCGAAATCAAAACCTGCATTAGACTCTAATTTTACTAAAGGACAATGCAAATTCCTTTATCAAAGCAAAACACAAAACAGTTCAGGAAGATAATCCTTTTTTTTTCACAATGATCCACGTGGTTTCAAAATTAATACAAACTAAATTAATCGTGTATAATTCAAGTAAATTAATAAATGAAAACTAAAAACAAGCACAATGCTTCTTATCACCCAACCCGAGGTGATTAATTATAAAATACAAATCAGCAAACTTAAAAAACGAACAAAAATTAACTCTTTAAACTAAAAAATATCTTCCAGAACTTAAATAATAAATGATCCTATATCTAATTTGTGCACACAAGAATATAATACCAATTATTACTAAGCGAGTTCCTTGATGGGTGATATAAATCAGAATTAACGAAACAAATCTTTAAATAAAAATGAAATACCAAAATGGCAGCAATGAAAAATTACATGTACTTACACGGCATCTTTCAAAGAACTGCCTTACAAGGTTAAACAGTCGCATATATATAAAATTCTACATCTGCGTGCAACGCAACGCGCAAAGATCATAGAAGAAGAATTCTTCTAAGAAGGACATAAACTATATGAGCAAATAAAAATATAATATTAAAGAGTGAAATAAATTTAAAACAACCTGAACATTTAAATAAATAATTTATTATACAAGGTATTCGTCCACAGCAGTATGTATGTACGTAGAGTGAGGAGCAATAAAATCGAGACTCCTTCAAACAAACGTCGTTCTTATACGCACTATGTAGGAGTAAAGCAGTAAGTACAGTACGTAAATGTAATTTGACAGAACTACGGTCATCCGTTCATGGATTATATTTAGGTACTCCTTCGTTACTGTTGCATTATAACTTATATAGTAACTCATTTTTTATTTCTATTTAGAACTGTATTTATTTAAAATTTATATTAAAACAACATCACCCATATACGATATTGAAAACCTTACATATATATGTAATTCCTTATTGAATAATGCATAACACAAAAGCATTATTACAACTCAGTACCTAAATGTCAGTTCTCGTATAATGTACGGCACGAATAAAAACTTAACAAACTCTGAATGTATAAAATTTAAAGCCGTTTTGATAGCTGATAATTTTATTATAAAACTCTATGGTACATTAAAATAATGAATAGATTAAACCTAACTAGCCATTGTATACAATAGCGAAAATTTTATTAAAAGTGACAATTAGTGATGTGCTTAATGAGCGATTCTTGCACTCGATTGTATCAAATGAATTATCGATCATTCATTAGCTTACCGAGAACTCGGAACTCGACAAAGCGAAGGTTCCGAAACTAATATAGACACTCCATACGTCTATATAATACCTGTGTAACATGGTATGCCCTTCTCCATTATTGACAATGTGAATTGGCAACTTTGAAAGAGCATCACACACAAACTAATAATTAGAATGACTTGAAATTTTGACAGTTTACATATGTCGATGCCATCTATCGGAAGGCGAAAGGAACTTTTTTTTCTGCAATTACTTTGCATCCAGAAGGTCGGCAATTTATCAAATATCCCTTGTATAAATTTACAGTTAACGAAAGAAAATACAATTGACCAATTTTGTTGTGTTATTATGGTAGATCAGTTTACGACGTTCCCCTTCCATATAGTTAGTAAGAGCTACGCAATTCTATAACAATGTCAAATAAGCTGCTCTCCACTGTACAACATACCATCGTATATACATTTTATACCAAAAACTCAGAACCTTCTATTTTTTCTCCCTTCAAGCTTACTGACTGACGCGCTTGTTTATTGTTTCAGCTGATCGATGCCAGTTACCGCAGCAGCCCCTCGTTGCAGACCTCGACTGTGATAATTCTGTGTTCCGTACTGCTAGGGCTCGCCGTTTTCATAGCAGTTATACTAGTTTGGAAGTAAGTATATAACTGCCATACTTAATTATAACGGACGCTATATAGACGGCCAACGCCTAACACGAAACAACGCTCATACATCATCGACGTATTATAGCGCACACGATATATCATAACATCATCGCATGAAACGTCGCACAGTGGTTTCAGTCTATATAGATTTGCCAAAAATGCATTTTGGCGATGTCATCCTTGATGTTCGAAATTGTTACTATAGTAAAGTGTACATACTGAAGTATTATTTACCAAATTTTCTTTTTGTTTGAAGCTTCCGCTATTGTTTTACAGTGCGTACAGTTGAGCGTTCCGATTATTCGTGCATTGAATGTGTAGTGAAATAAGCGAATACTTTATCAATATTTACTAATGCGTTATATATCAGTAGAACGAGTGTTTGATCTACTTTCCAGACCTATAACTTCCTAATTAAAAAATACATTAGTTTCTTTTGTAGAATCGTTTTTTCATACCTGTGCTGAAAATTAGATAATAACTACTTTGACTAAACTTTTAACTACTCCCCGGGTTTGCCCGGGTCAAGTTATTTACTGCATTTGGAAGCTAATATATTTGTCTATAAAATGTATTAAAACTCAAACTGCATTTCGCTGCATTGCTATGTGAAAATTAAAAAATTGGGAACAGGAGCGCGCTTGCATATTATTATTTTCTAATGCATAGCGTAAATGCTTACAATATATGTTTTTAATTACATAAATAAAATAAAATTCTATATGTGCCGTAAACTTCTCCTGAACCGTGATCATTGTACCATGACCTTTTTTAGATATAAATTAGGGTAGTTTTAGTGTAGTTATTTAGTTCAGTGTTTCTACGTACGTTCAGTTTAGTGCAGTTTGTGGTGAGGGGTTTAGGAGAAGTTTACAGCATTACCAGTAGCATAGTTTGGAGTATTTTTGTTATCTATATGCGCCCTCTAAGGTACATACATTATAAATATTATTAAAATTTCTAAAAAATATATAGGCATAAACAATCCTGCTTAAATGTTGTTATTGTATGTGGCGTACATGTAAAGATAGATAATAGGTACCTATCTGATATTTTTATTTGTGGCATATGCCGCATATTTAAAGTATCAAAATATATTCTTAGTTGATAAGGTAGAAAATATCGTTATTAACCAAATCCGTGTTTGTTACTGGCATAATAAAAACAATCAAAACAACCGCAAATTTCTAGAATCATCATTATTTTTCTATTTGCACCAAAATACATTTTGTGATATTCTTGTGGTTAGTACTAAGTATAAAAGCAAGGCACAAAAGATACAATTGTTAATTTTGTAGAAACCTGTATTACATTGTTTTCAATATCTTTCTTCATATTAAAACAACTTAAATAGAAAACATGAGCTATATAAATATTAATAAACGCGAGTTATGTGTTCGTTTAATAGAACATGGAAAGCACATAAGTACAGTGCATATGTACATCAAAGAAAGGTTTGAGTGAAAAATAATGGGCCCGTTTTTTTTTTCTAATCGCTGATATTCACTTGCAGGGGAGATACAGACCCCTAAAGTTACACTCCTAAAACACATTTTCAACGAAATCTTTGGAACCAGATAAGATATTGATCTTAACTAAAAAAGAAAATTGTTCTTCTTGATAATTCGAACATAATTGGTTTAATAAGGAGATCAGTGGTGCATGATGGGGGCTGTAAGGGCTTAAAATAAGAACAAATTTTAATACCCCCACCACGGAAATTAAAAATTCATATTTTTCTATTCTAATCATAAACTATATTAAAAAATAAAATTTACGTATTTTTTTTTGATTTCATCATATACAGGGATTACAGCCACCCCAAAATGTCCCTTACACAGTCCTTCTTTTTTCTTTTCTATCTCAAGAATGAAATATTTGAGAGAAATATTTGATATTTGCGTTAGGTCTTAGATTTCTTCCGATTTTTTTGGTCTTTTGATATTTTCTCGAAAATGGCTCTATTATTTTTGAAGTTCATTGGTACAAGCTTCTATTTGCCTATGCCATTTTTTTTTCTAAAAGTTATCTGAATAGGGTTTTACACTTATGCTTAACGTCAATATTTTAACCGTTCTATGTAGCAAATTTTTTTTAACAACAATTAATCCTATACTAATGCTAACAATAAAATATGTATGTTTCCATATTCTTTTTATTGGAATATCATTAAAGAATGTGATGTGAAACACACGAGTTTTCCTTAGGCATTCTAATCTTTAATATGCTCCTTTCGTAAAATTTTTGTAGAAACTTTTTTCTTATTGTTTGTAAACACTTCACGGTTATAACAGAAGCAACATCAAAATTATAAGTACCTAAACAATTTTGTTCAAAATCTAAGTTTTGTATTAAACATGGTCGAAACGGTGGTGACATAATGGACTAAGAAATGATTAACGTGAAGGGCGAAAAAAACCCAAAGGCAAGGTTATAGGAAGAACACCAAATCGGTGATATATTTTTGACAATGTACTTGAATTGTAGTTGTCAATAAATTCTAATTATTATTATTATTATTATTATTATTATTATTATTATTATATTACCGCATCTTCAGTAAGGCAGATTAAAACTAAATACTAACTAAATTGCATCAGTACAGAATGTACGAGCATGCAGAAGATTTGCAAACAACGTGTAATAATTACTCTGCTTTTTCTTTTATATCCAGTTAATTGATACTTTCAGTCCCTAAATATCCGAACTCTATCATTTAATAAACGCACAATGCCGAACGGTTTTTCAATCAATAAATATATCTGTAGTAGTGCTGGATTTGGATGTATTGTACATACACCAAATCCGATTAAATAAAATAACTAAAATACCCGTTCGTATATACAAAATGATAAACTACATTAATACCCTTTTAGAGCATCGAATTTTCCGTAATTACATTTCCGGAACGCGGCCCTTCTCTTCCGATAATTCCCGGTAATAATTCCCAGGTATTCGATCCGATGGGAACGTTAATTAACGGCACCGGATCGACGATGGAACGTCAAAGTTTGCCCAACTGTACCGTAAATTCTAATGTTGCGGAATGTAACCGTGTTTTCGACGGGAGCGAAAAAACAAACCACCACCACAGCGGAGTTTATTAAATTGTAAATTTGCTTTCCGCGTGCGTGCGTGCTTGCGTACGTAGGACCCGTGGAATGCGCGCGGTAAGTGCTAATTTTACCGGCCGTGTCGGATTTACGGTCGAATTTTCGGGGCACACCTGCGTTTTGGGAATGGAAACGTTTGAGATTTGAATGTAAATATGTCCGCGGGTGGGTAGATATTGAACATTCGGTATTATTAAATGGGGATTGTTCAGGAGAGGAAGTTTGTATTACGTGGGGTTTTGCTTACAGCATGAAGGTAAGTTTGGGAAAGCTGGATAAGCAAGTGAAAGCTTTACATATAATATTGAATTCCGGAAAGTCATCAGAATCATTTTCGCTCATCTATACGATATATTTTTCATTTTGAGTTCCTGGTATCTTTTAGTAGTCGAGTGGTGATTATTTGTAGTTTTTTGACGATCCTAAACGTCCGCCATGCAAGCCAAAAACTAACACCAAAAATGTTTTGGTAAAAAATCGTACACAGTAAAAAATTTGTAACACTAGAACTACACTACGCCGAGTTCATGGAGGTCCCTCTAAATAGTGTAATTTTTTTAACACTAAGAGTAGTGTTAATAGTTAGAGGATATTTAATATGCCTTAGTGTAAATATAGTATATCACTACTAAGTCGAATGTTACTGCTTCATAGTGTTTATCTAATTTTTAGTGTAGATCGCAGGCCACTAATAGTGTGCATTAAACAACATCAATAGTGATTGTTAACTCTAGAAAGAGTAATTTTCTCTATTAAATGTTTTTATCAATACTACTGCAACGGAAGGAAAGTAAATTAAGTTCTTATTCTCTAATAAATAAAGCAACGACCGTGTTCGTTGGATAAACGTTAATTACTCCGACATAAAATAATTCTATACATATACAATACCTATATAGTATAAAAATAAACTCAAATATTGAAATTAAATGAGTCGACAAAACACGAAAGTAGTTTTTTGAACATGTTAAACATCTTATCATCCTTGCTATCAGGTGTTCTTCTACTAACGATGCAATAACTCAACACTGCGGCACTTTATTAATCCGAAAATTGATAAGAATCTCGGCCTATTTACTTTCTCCCTTTCTGATGGTATCCTTCTATAATACAATTCTAAATAAATGTATTGTTTATAATATATAGCCTTCACTTACCTTTTATTTTACTGCAGCATGTATGTAATACATAACCTAACTAGAATAGCGTATTGGCGGCTGATGTACCTACATATCTACATACGTAGGTATGCATTGCATACAAGACCTACGTCTTGTCCACTGAAGCAGTGAACACTAAATCGTTACAACTATTCTGACCAATTAGAACGCATCGTAACTGATCATGTGTTATTACAGCGCGCAAAATACAATACGCGCTCCGAAGACTTAACTATTGTTACACTGATAATACTTTACTCTGCTAGTGTTGAATTGCACTAAGTAGCCTGTTAGTGTAATTATTTCACACTAAATTTTTTTTAGTGTAATTATGTACACTACTTTTTCTTAGTGTTAAATCAAAGTGTATAAATACACTACAATTTTAACTCTATATGATCAACATTAACACTAAGAACATTAACACTAGCGCTATTTCTTACTGTGTAAATACTTATATCATATATCCGAAAAATATTTTTTTGCTGCTAAGGTGATTTATTTGAATAAAAGATATTATTTTTAATTGTAATTTTCAAAATTGTAAGAAAAGAAGTTGTTCCTGAGAGATATTAATATTTTTCATAGTAATACATATTACAATATTAGAGATTTTTTTTCTAAGAAACAGAAATTTTCCTATAGTATTCACGTAAAATACTTGTGTTATGAGAAAATTTCTAACATTTCAACATTTTCCTTAAGATTCTGTACATTTACTCCCATTCAGTGCGGACATTATCAAAAAAACGTGATTTTTACCAAGAAAGATTAACAAAATTTTTAGTGTGCATAAGTAAATACTTTAATAGTGTTTTTTATATGTTGCTCTTTGAGGGGGTACCCAAAATTTTTTCATTTAATATACTTTAGACATACCCAAATAACAAAATTTTTAGAAAAGCAAAGATATCTTGGATACGAACAAGTACTTCTTCAAAATTAACTGTTATTTTAAAAAAATGCTAAGTCTAATAATAACGGTGTCGTATTTAAGAAAATAAAATTGAAAGCTGTACCAAAGTTAAGCAAAATCCTGAAAATTCCTGAAATTCCACAATCCTACAACAATTTATGAAAACTTTTTTCCTATCTGTCACCGTTTACGAGTTATAGAGGAATTCTCTTTCAGTGAAACAGCCTGTATATTACTGATGTTAAAACAGAAATTTAATTTTTACTCCCAGGTAGCAGAGTGAGGTGAAATGACGTTTAATCGGCGTCAATATCACATAATAGACGCAATAGTGACGTCCATTAAACGTCATTTTTTAGCCCCTTTGCTACCGCAGCTATAATCTTTTTATAGCACTACAAAATCAAACTTGTAAAACTTAATTCATACTTGTCCAAAAATTAAAAATTTAAAATGGGGTTGTTACGGGGTTCGCTCGCTCTCAAGCGTAAGGTCTTGGATCGAAATAATTTGGTTCGACACACAAATTTTTGGATGACACTGTATATTTGACAAGACAAATTAAATTCAAGATAAATAAAAAATACAATGAATTACAATAAAACAACTCTTAAAAAAAAAAAACTAGGTTACGATGATAATATATCTATTGATGTTTTTAACCTGTATACTTAAGTAATAACTTAAACTAGTAATTATGATATAATTTCCAAATATAGAGGTTATAATATCTAAGTTAATAATGTACATTATTAAAGGTTTATGTCATGTGATCGGATTTTAGAAAAATGAATAAAATAATGAAATATTAATTTTGGTGCAAAGAAAAAAATAATAAAACTATAATACGACTTATCTGGTAAATTTCTTAGAGTGTCGGTGTATTGCGTCGGGGATTGTGGTTTGAGCGCATTACGCTGATGTCAAGGCGTGGTCCCCTTTCGAATTCAACGATCCGGATTTGGTCTCCCAAACTAAGTACTTCGTTCACCCTCTTGGTTTCACTCAACGCCAAAATAAAGTGGTAATAGCAGTGACCTAAGATGACGTCATTAACAAAATGTGAAATGCCGGCTAGACGCTGCTGTTTCAAAACCCTTTTCAGGAATATCGATGCAATAAACACAACTCTCCTGGCAGTCCCAGGTAACACGAACAAAAAATGCACTCGATATTAGAAGTTTCTCGCGCGACAAAATCCCACAATGTGGTCTTACTAGAAATTTGCACGGAGCAACTTGAACAGCGCGTCCAAGATGGTGTGTCGCCTGTGCCTCTCCCTTACTTAGCTAGCAAAAGGGCGGAAATCGGAAAATACAACGTGAATCAAAATAAGTCACTGACAAACTTAATAATGCGGAATAATTTACACAAAAGAAAAGGTTTTAGTGAATGAAACTTGAGCTAATAATTGAAGAATGAAAAGCAAATTTAACTGATAATGAAAATGAAATGAATAATGAAAATGAAACATTAAATTTTGCTATCGCGGTAAGATGCGTTGTGACGACCAAGTAGTTCGAAACCTCACTGCTAGATGGCGTTGCAGGGTCTAATTTTTAAATTAAATGAAATAAAAATCTTTAAATAAAATCCAAAAATGAAATGATGGCAATCCAACGGCAACAGGGTACTCTATAAGATGTCTAATAAAAAAAAGTGACAAGGGATGTTTCTAACATACAAAGATATCACAAGGACTGTAGCGTAGTAATATTTAGTAGTAATTTTATAATTGACGAATGTTGTTTTTTTTTTTAACATTTTATATTTTATTATCGGGTATGCATCTATAAAACGACGGCGTGCTTCAAACACACATGACTCACGTTGTAAAATTGCTATAATGTTTGTAGCGTTCGTATACAGATTAAATCCTGATTAACACCTGACCGGCTTACTTTCATCAACAGTAAATTAATGACAGACCATCGACTGATTTACCACCTTTTTATCTTATCATCAGATAAATCAGAGACACAAAGGGGAACAACACAACGCCGGCCATTCCGTTTTGCGCCCATTATCTCTACCGGACGTAATTAAGTGTCAAATTCGTTTTTCCCCTTTTATTCATTGTTTTAATTTTATTCCCCCTCCGACCCGTAGTTAGTCTGCGACCAATGATGAAGTTTCACGTGCACCGTACGGCCACAAATCGCGTCCCCTTTTCACCTCTTCCTAGCCCATAAACCAGAACCACCCCTCACAGCCGCGTTATCCATCTTGCCGCTGTCCGCAAGTCCACTCCGAACCGCTTCCGCAATTCTCACGGCTGGCTCTACGTTGGGGGCTTTTGCGCTAAAACCGGGACTTCCGTTCCCTTGCGCGATGCTTTTGTTTTATACGCCCGACTTGTCGCTTTTCCACGGTTTTCCCCCGCAGCACAATAGAAATTTTCCTACTCGAACTTAAGCGCCTCGTAATAGCACTTTTAATTTCTTTCTAATTTGCGAATGACGCATCGATTCTAATTTTAGTCCGGTGTATAGAGCATTTATTTATTTTTCTAATTCGCATCGACGGAAGGTATTTATTGAACGTGAGAGTTTAGTCTGGTTATTGCGCGATGTTGTTTGGGTATTAAATTAGCGCGCGAAGGAAACTGAGTCAGGGCTATTTAAATATTTTTAATCGTCTAAGCTTTTTGATCTTTCGACGAGATCGGACTGGCCGAGCACCTTTCGAGATACGGCCGCCTAAAACATAAAACACGCGCTTATTTTATCCGATGTTTAAACGCGAAACGGTAAATTTGTTTTAGTCGATTAAGTAGAACCGACTGACGGATAAGAAAACAAACAACAGTCAAAGCACCTTTCGGAGGAAATTTACATTTAGATACGCGTTCAGAAGTGCCTATATTTATGCTTCACAAAAACATGGATGTTAGACTGCGATATTTTGATGTCGAGTTAAATGTTTTATGTCAGATCAAGGAAAGTAATTTTGAATAATTTAATTAATATAAAGGTAGTAATATATTCAATATACAAGCGTTTAACTACGAACTGTAGCTATCCATATGCCTAAGGAAAATTATTTATATCATTTCTTATAAAAAAATATATGTTTGAAATTAAAATTATTATGTCTTTTATTCAAAGAAATTTAATGCTTTATTAATGTATTTGGTTTTCTCCATTGCTTTTAGAATACATTTAGTTGAGGACTGCGTTTGAGGGAAATATTGTTCAGTACATAATATGCAATGGTTGATTTTCTAAATTGTTCGAAAAAACGATTTTTTTGCCTTCCATTCTTGAAAAAAATACATAGATGCGATTCAATATGTTGCGTTCTTGAAAATAAAATTCATAGAATTTTTAATAATTATCACCTATCCATAGATACAATTTACTATAGAAACCGTTTCTTTATTATATACAGGCTATTCCACGTAACTGGTTCATTAAAAGTTTATGATGTTCTATTATTTACTTATATTTGAGATTTTGGCACCAGTATCTGTTCGATTGGAACTATAAATGTAAAATATCTTAACCAAAATATCACTTCCGGTTGACCGGAAATCGATGTCAACTTTGTTATTTTAAATAGAATGATATAATTTTTTATTCATTTTTGGATTCTACAACTATAAATACGTCAGTTTTCATTTACTATTCCTATAGCTACATGTTGCCGTTTTTGAGTTATTTAAGTTTTTCTTTTTTTTTTAGTCATAATCATTGCATCATTGAGAAATTAATATCTCGGTTAATACTGCAAGTAGAGACTCCAAATTTGCTATGTTATGAATGTAGATATAACTCTAATTAACGGTAAACACACTTTACATTCTAACATACAGGGTGTTCAAAACTGAGGAACAAAGTGACATATTTTCAAATGCAGAAAACTCATTTTTTTTAAATAGACACCTTGTATTTTATTCGGAATTAGGAAGTAAATATCATCCCTATCGCTTTATATGAGCATTCCTATACCTATCTTTAATAGATTTTGAGATATGAGCGACTTTTTGTTAAACAGACCAACTATTCTTTTTTTTTAAATAGAACATTCTGTATTTTAATTCGGAATTAAGAAGTAAATATCATCCCCTATCACTTTATATCAGCATTCCCTATACCTGTCTTTAATAGATTTTGAGATATGAACGACTTTTTGTTAAATAGACTAAGTAGCCCTATCTTTGCGTGTTTGTGTCTGGCTCTGAATGGGATTAATGTCAAATTCATTGACTCACCGAAAGTGTTTATGTATATCATTGTAATTACACTTTCGTAGAACGCAATATTAATAGAAATGACTATTCGAACAAACATTTTTATATAGTTTCAAAAATAATACATGAATTTGACGTGAATCCATTTCAGAGCCAGCTACAAACATTTAAAGATAGGGCTACTTAGTCTGTTTAACAAAAAGTCGCTCATATCTCAAAATCTATTAAAGATAGGTATACGGAATGCTCATATAAAGTGATAGGGGATGATATTTACTTCCTAATTCCAAATTATAAAGTACAGGGTGTTCTATTTAAAAAAAATTGGGTTTTCTGCATTTGAAAATATGTCACTTTGTTCCTCAGTTTTGAACACCCTGTATGTTAGAATGTAAAGTGTGTTTACCGTTAATTAGAGTTATATCTACATTCATAACATAGCAAATTTGGAGTCTCTACTTGCAGTATTAACCGAGATATTAATTTTTCAATGATGCAATGATTATGACTAAAAAAAAAGAAAAGCTTAAATAACTGAAAAACGGCAACATGTAGCTATAGGAGTAGCTAATGAAAACTGACGTATTTATAGTTGTAGAATCCAAAAATGAATAAAAAATGATATCATTCTATTTAAAATAACAAAGTTGACATCCATTTCCGGTCAACCGGAAGTGATATTTTGGTTAAGATATTTTACATTTATAGTTCCAATCGAACAAATACTGGTGCCAAAATCTCAAATATAAGTAAATAATAGAACATCATAAATAAAAAAATCTTATATCAGATTCTCTTCATTACTGGTTGTAGTTGCTTTTGAGCAAGAAAATCAATTCTTGCGTAACAAATTAGCGAAAAAATATGCAACTGATTTGCTACTGCTAGGCTCTTGCTCATTCCAGTTAGAATACTTCGTTTATTGGTTTGGATAAGTTCCTAGTTTATAACGTAAGAATGATGGCCCACCAGCTGAAATTTCAACACTTCTGTCTGTATACGTACATTCGCAAACCAATTCTAATTTCGTTCGTAACGAGAAGATAAACCCCCTTAATACGCATCTCGCAGCTTTCCCCTTTCGCTTTCCAAGTTATTATACGCGCATTGTGAAAGGAAAATTAGACTATACGCGCGCTAATAATTCTTCTCGATGCCGGTAATTTATCAAAACAAGTATGGTAACCCGGGCATTACTGTTAGAAGTTAGCAACAGCTATACATAGCGGTACGGTACTTTAACAGTAGAGTTTTAATCCGTAACAGCTATAGCGAGGCCGTCCTTCACTTCACTCCTCTTCCAAACGTAGCGGCAAGAGTTATATTGTACATCGTTCCTACCCACTTATACTCGGCCCGAGAACACGTTTAACTTAATTACAGTCGATGTAACATTGTAATTTTAATTGGAAGTCTCGTCTTAGCGAAGAACTCGCCAACTTCTGCGTCTCTCGGTCCATCTCGGCCCGTCTGTTCTTTCCCCCCACCGTTCATTGCGACGAACAACCGACGTCTGGAAATGGGCACGGTGTATCTCTTTCTACCACTTCGATTTCCCACTTCTCTCCGGAGAGGATAATTTCATTGTCTCCTTTTCTGCTCTCCGTTTCTCGGGCGCCGGCGACTGACTATATGGAACAACTTTCTCGTCGTCGAATCGCCGGAAATAATGTGTACGAGATGGAGTTCTTAATTATAAATTGCCACGGTAATCGGGTAGCGAGCGCTCTGGCTGTCGTGGGAGATTGTGCATACGGTGCACTGCCGCCGCCGGCAGCGATAAGCCGCTTAACGGCGCGGTCACATCTGAACTGAACATCTGACAGGCGAACGGCACCAACAGTATGGGAGACCATCGCTTTTGAGATCTCAATTCGGATCTAACTAATCGTTCCATTAGTTGTTATCCAATTAAAAATTAAATAAGTACTAATACTTCTTGGATCGGACAGTCGATCCGAATGCAATTTTGGGGTATATGACATAAAACGAAATGTAATTGTTTTATATTAAAACAACTAAAAAGCAAGCGCACCAACGATATATACAATATATCAACATACTTGATTAAAGAGGTATATAGAGAAATTGCGGCGCCGTTGTCAAAAGTATTTAATAAATGTATGGAGCAGGGTATATTTCCAAGCCTATTTAAAATAAGTAGAGTTGTTCCAATCTTTAAGCAAAATGACAAGGATAATTGTGCCAATTATTGCCCCATCAGTATAGTTTCTGCGATATCCAAGATCTTTGAACAAGCTATAGTATCAAGGCTAACCAACTATCTTGAAAGCAATAATTACCTACGCACGGAACAACATGCGTATAGTAAAGGTCGCTCTACTAGCACAGGTATTATGCAGATCCTAAGTAGTATATACATTGCATTTGATGAAGGCTTATACTCCGAAATTACTTTACTGGATTTGTCAAAAGCTTTCGACTCCGTCGATCATCAAATCTTAATAAATAAGTTGGAGTACTATGGGATAAGAGGGGAACCTTTAAAGCTACTGCATTCATACCTCACTAACAGGTTGCAAATAACAGAATGGCACACAAAAAGATCCCAACCTGGCCAAGTAAGATTTGGGGTTCCGCAAGGTTCCATTTTAGGCCCTCTGTTTTTTATCATTTATATGAATGACTTCCCAGCTTCCATGCAGAATGTCGAAATATGCTTGTAGGCCGATGACACATCCTTCCTAGTAACTGCAGTGCATCACACAACACTCGCACAAAAAAGCCGTCAAAAGAAGTAAACGTGGCAAAAACACAACATCTCAACTTTTGTGCCCGCAGCAGTCAACCAACCAAAGTTCCTGGGTATTATTACAGATCAAAGCTTCAAATGGCATGGACACATAGAAGGATTGGCAACAAGACCCTCGTCCGCCCTATTCGCCATAAAACGGCTGACGCAAGTAGCTAACCATCGAGCAGCAAAGGTAGCATATTTTGCCAACTTTCATTCCGTCATGTGTTACGGCATTATGTTTTGGGGGATGTCGGTTGAATCGGCTAGAATCTTCATTCTGTAAAAGAAGGCGATAAGATATCTTTGCGGCTTGGGTATGAGGGAGAGCTGCAGAACTCATTTCAAAAAGTTAAAAATACTTACTTTGGCGTCTACATTTGTGTTACATACAGTTGCATATGTACACCAAAATAAAGATGCATTTACTTTAAATAAAGACATTCACCACTACAATACTAGAACACGCGATCAATTGAGAGTGCCTTATCACCGTCTTACTTGCTCTCAACAAGCAGTAAATTATTGCGGAAGCAAATTATATAATAAAGTACCAAAGAATCTTAAAGAGCTTCCAATCAATCATTTTAAAAAGAAAATAAAGGAAATGCTTATCAATCAAGAACCATATAGCATCGAGGCGTTGCTGGCAAATTAGTGTCTCTCCTTTCATTTGTGGCTCCTTTTTTCTTTGTTTGTTTGTCTAATTTTGTTGTAAGTTTGTCATTTATTTCGTATTTATATTTATATTTTATTTATCTTGACCATTGTAAATTATAGAAAGTTTATTGATGGACTATATTTTCTGTAATATTTGTCACAAATATATATATTATTATTATTATTATTATTATTATTATTATTATTATTATTATTATTATTAACCAATTTTAGCAAAGTCTTTTTGTTATTGGAAATACTGGCGTGTTTTAGGAAGTTATATTATCGAAAGAACAAATTTAGAATGTATGACATGAATTAGCAAAAAAGTTTGGTAAAAGTTGCTCAAAATGCACAAAATTCCATTTCATGTGCATATTTTTCTAAACACATTTCCATTGTTTTTCCACTTTCGTTATATCAAATGAAACAAAATCTCTGCACCTGCTGGTTGATAGTTAAGTAATTTTGTCAATTCTTACATAACTGACATGACTAATACCAAAAAGTTTTCAGTATGACAGTTACCGTTGCAAAGAACTGCATCCCTTAAGAATAAGTAAATTTTAGAAATATTATTATAAATTATATAATATTACTGTTACTAAAAATTGTATTTTTTTCACTTTTGTCTGGATACCATCTTTCAATATAATTTTATATATATATAATAGACTACTAGATTTAATTGTTTCTATTTATGCACCTGAAGAAGGCAAATTATATGCCGAAACCGGTAGTGGAATAGATAATTCAAAATATAGTAAATAAATTACAATTTCAAACTAATTAGGAAGTACTTATGTCTATTATTATGGACAAAGATCAGCTATAATCTTTTTCGTTTCTTACAATAATTAAAGAGAAAGCGTTAAACTAAATCTAAACATTAAAATACTTTACGCCTCACATTATTTAATCTTATTTATATTATTTGTTATTATTCATTGTTCTCTAACTTTAAAACCTATTTAATTATCTGTAATAGGAACAATAATCTTCTAACACCTATGCTTGATTTAGTTGTTTCTACTTTATTAGGACACCACACTTTTAAACACCTTACCAGAAATTTCGTAATATTGAACGCACGTTTCGATAGCAAATCTATCATTATCAGGTGTAACACTGAACTGTGTTAGTGCTGATGACGATAGGTTTGCTACCGAAACGTGCATCCAGTGTGGTGGAGTTTGTGAGCGAAGTGTTTTAAAAAATGTGTAAGTGCCATCAGCACCACAGTTGTGAGTGTTTTTATCTTCATTGTAGAAAAAGTTAAACCAATCTACTTATAGTTTATTAAAGACTGATGCATCAAAGCATTACTACAATTATTCCGAATTAATAAAATTTCCTGTAGCGCGAAGTGATCAGATATTTTATGTATATTCTACTATAAGTTGCAGTCTTTGTTATATTTTTGTATATTTTTGGTGTTATTTTAAGAGAATTTAAACGCTATATTTTCCTAGAAAACAACAACGCGCGTACGTCCATATCAATCAGGCCAATTAACATTAGATAGAACTAATCCCATCTTAAATGAACCTCTAATTAAGCGGCTAGGTCGTTTTATTTAAGGAAAGCAACCATCACGCGTTCGCTGTATCCTAGCGTGAGTCACATCTCAGAATTACTAATTCTGTACACCGACGTCCTCGTAAATGCGTACGTCTATATTTGTATGTGTATTATGTTATTATTATTATTTGGCCTGGCGAGCATCTGGTGGAGCTGGTATACACAGAAGAAGGGAGCGGTAAAGAAACACTATTCTGGGCATATGTTGCGAGTCGGGTGTCCGAGAGAACGGATGTCGGTCGGTCTGGCAGCAAAACCGCATCGCCAAACCAGACTAGCGCACCAACACATATGCGGCGGTATCCCGTCGTCGGCTACGAGAGGATTACTGCGGACTTCCTGGTACACCGTGTATATTAGCGTTGATGCGCGCGGGCGAAAAGACGGAGGATATCCTGATAATCTGCGAGTACGGACGAACAGACGACCTCGATACGGCTTCAGGAAACATTCTTTGTCGGTTGCGTGTTGTATATAGAGAAATCGGGCAGCTATCCATATACAGTGACCGGCATAAATATTGCAACATATGGGATTTTTTTTATTATTAAAACTATACTATACTAAAACTTTTTTGGGGGAATAGGTTGTCCATGTCTAGAAACCCCAAAATTTATTTTGACACATGTCACGTGACCACTAGTATGGCGGTAAATTTAAAAAATATGTCGTCAATCTGCAAAAAGTGAGGTTATATGACGTGATATCCAAAAAAGTTGTTTGAAAAAGTTGCTTAGAATTCAATTCTGAAGCCACATGCAAATTTTTGGAAACATATTTTTAAAAAAATAAAAATCATAATTTTTCCAAATATTGTTTCATTGAATTACATGTTTCCTTTTTTTTCGCTTTTATCAGCTCAACTGCGGTACTATTTGCAAATTTGGGTGATACTCAAACAGTTTTGTCAATTTTTGCATAATTAATATAGCGAAAACTGAAAAGTACGTTTTCTGTGTGACAATTGTTATTGCAAGGGACTGTATCTAGCAGCAATAAATAAAATTTTACAAACATTTTCTCTCTAAACCGCTTAGCAAACATTACTTTTATTGAAAATTATCATATTTTTTTTTTTTTTGACATGATGAAACTGTGCATCTTATAATATGTGACATTATTGATAGATGACATTAGCACACTCGACCCAGTCTGAGCCCATTTATGAGATAATTGCTAAATTATTAGGTATCAAATTTCAATTAAACTATTATTAAACACTTTTAAAACGACGCTAACTTACAGTTCTCAAAAAATATTTGACAGATTAAGCCTACTATCTATCATGTCACCCATGGGTATGTCTTTATTATTTTTAGACATTTAGTAAAATTGGACTGGCTGGGAAAAAATAGTATTCAACCACGCGAGGAAAGTGTTATTGCAGGCCTTGGACAATTACAATAGAGGACTTTCCTCCCTTGGTTTGAAATATACTATTAATTTTTTGGCAAATAAGCAATTACTATCATTTTTATTTTACCTGCTGTTTATTATTCGTTGTTCTTTAATTTCAAAATCTACTTCAAAACCTTCGGTGCGTGCATGTAGTATTATCAGTATTTGACTAAGGGTTTCCACTTTAATACCGAAAACAAACAAGAAAAATATAATAATTTTCAATAAAAGTAATGTCTGCTACGTGGTTTGTAGAGAAAATGTTTGTAAAATTTTATTTATTATTACTAGATACAGTACCCTTGTAAAAACAATTGTCACACTGAAAACGTACTTTTCAGTTTTCGTTATGTTAATTTTGCAAAAATTGACAAAATTGTTTGAGTATTAAGCAAATTTGAAAATAGTACTGCGGTTGAGCTGCTAAAAGCGAAAAAAATGGAAATATGTAATTCAATGAAACAATATTTGGAAAAATTGTGATTTTTATTTTTTTTTAAATATGTTTACAAAAATTTGCATACAGCCTTAAAATTGAATTCTAAACAACTTTTTCAAATAACTTTTTTGGATATCATATCATCTAACCTCACTTTTTGCAGATTCACGGCATATTTTTTAAATTTACCGCCATACTAGTGATCACGTGACGTGTGTCAAAATGAATTTTTGGGTTTCTAGACATGCACAACCTATCCCCCAAAAAAAGTTTTAGTATATTTTAACAATAAAAAAATTTCCCATATGTTGCAATATTTATGCCGGTCACTGTATATACGTTAAATTAAATCTTGAATTATCCATATTTATGAATTATCTTAAAATGAAGGTAGGTTCGCATCGTTCAAAAACTTTTTGCTCTGACACTGTACTGTAATGGGATATCATTTCTACATCAGATCTATTTTTTTTTTATTTGCTGCGCTCAGAATTAATTTGCGTCCAATAACAAACGACGATGATACAATAACAAACTAACGGGACGCAGTTGATATTTTTTTTTTTCATTTTCCACTGCAATACAGAAACTGGATACCCAAATGTACTCGTCTGCATGAAAGCCTAGCGTATGCGGAAGTTGAAGCATTGAATGTCCGTCGCATAAAAATAAAACGTATCGTACGTACACCCTTTTATTACCCCAGTCACTGCTGTTGTAAAACCTATGAACTATGAACCCACTCGTGAATATACGCCGCATTCTGATCAGTATCGGAGTCGCTCATATTGAATTTTTCCTGTTTCGTTTGGCAGTGAGCTCGCGCTCCATTTAATATCTGTTGATAAACGACACTAAAGTAAATATGTATATGCGTTAACAGGATCGGTCAAAAAGTACTGCGACTTATATTAATCATCAATAGATGACGTCAAAATTCAAAAAATCCATGAATGTGTTGGATAGTACTAACCGTTGAAAAATATTCATTAAAATTTTAAGACATTTCGACCATTACTTATAGATATATTGTAGTTTCAATGACTACGTTAATATACTTAACAACTAGTGTTGGGAACGAAACTTTCATCATTCACGGTAGATCGTCCGCTTCATAATGCGATTTCAAGCAGTCTACTTCACTCATTGCGTGAATAAAGGACTTGTGCATGAAGTACAATAAGTCGTTTTTTGTATAATTTGTTAAAGGACCCGACCCTATTGAAATAAGAATGAACAATTGGTGTCAAATACACTTAGCTCGTTTAGCTTAAAAAGAAGCTCCAGAGAAAGAATCACGAGTCATTTTTGAATCAGATCCATCTGCTCTTGATTCATTGCTGACGCTTCCTTGCTGAAACTTTCATAGGTTTGTTTGCAGTGGTGTTTTAAAGGCTTCGTCAGGTCTTTTTAATTCTTTCGATTCTCTTCTTAATAGCCTTAGTGATTTCGCTAGGAATGTCATTGATGAATGACTAGATTTCAACTGCTACATAACTCTTTACTCCAATTCCAAGAATGTTCAATATAAGGTCGTGGTTTCAGTTGGAGTAGCGCTGGGACTCCACGCTACTCCAACTGAAATCTATATTAAAAATGAGAACCATGTTTGTTAATGTTGTAGATGCTTGTGATTTAAATTCCATAAATGTTAAGCTACATATGTAATCCATTGGAACGAAATGAGTTTTGCGATACTGCAAGCTATTAGTTTCTACCCCAGAATAAGGTGTGCCTTATATCAAGGACAATGATGAAAATGTTCTTGATCAAGATATGTTATTGCCGGATTCTGTCTACAATCCTAATCACTGGACCTTTGATACATCAGGTATTCTTCAACTAGATTTAATTCGTTCATCTTCTAATACTGCGTCTACAAATTAACATTTTATATATTGTATATATATAGTCCTTTACACCCTTTTACCTTTCGGTGTCGGGTACTTAACATTTTCTTAAAGATATTTAACGATTCTCTCTATCCTTAAACATATTAGAAAATCTCAAAGCAGGCGGGTACTTAAAAATAAGAAGAAAACCATACATATCCTTCAATATGTACCTACATGTATGCGCGACGCACACATGAACAGCAGGTCAAACACTTCAGCAACTTACTATCAGGAAGATTATCTAGACCACCTAAGTTTAACTACTTACTAGCGCACTAAGCACCCAATACAAGTTCATACGTAGCATGTGTTCAAATCTGTTGTACCGCCTTTCCAGAGACTTCTGTTCGCGTCACCGCCGACTTTGCTCTGCTAAATCGTCCGGGGCGACCGCTTATCTCCGTCTCGAATAGGTCGAAACAGAAACTCTCTTCCCCTGCAATCGAGCGCTGCAACTTTTGACTGCACACCGCAAATGGTCTCCGGCTATTTACGACCATAACGGACGGCTGGTTATAGGTTAAAATCTATCGTATAAAAGCCGGGTCACGTCATCCGAATTTAAGGAGTATTTATCGGCGGGGCAGTGCGATAAGGGTTGAAGTAGAAATTATGACCGCCAAGTACTTAGTACAGGTCAGAGTACTGTCGTAAATTATTACTCACTCTCGTTTGAAAGGCGTATGGAACGGTGTCGTGTGGATATGTACGATGAGTCATGAATCGACAATCGAGTGTAATGCCAGTTCTCTGTGAGAGAGTAATTTTAGTAAAACTAATAGGAGTATGTATCGAAATATATACGAACTTTGTTTCGCTCTAGGAAAGAGGAATGCTCTATTGTAGGTTTTATTTCCATATGCAATGCAGATGAACCTTATATCTGTTACAGCGGCTCTTTTTTTCCTCAATCAAATTTAACATCAACTCTTATCACAAAATTTCACTATTCAATAAAGTGTTATCAGAATAGTGATGGGGCAATCGGATCCAAAAAGTATTCAATAAGCGAAAACGGATATGTAGTCACTACGCTAAGAAAAATCGGAACTTTTTCTTAACGATTCTGAATCTTTTGCTAAACGATTCAAATATCGGTTCATACAGATACCGATTCTTTTTAGTCGATAAGGAAAAAGAATCGTTAAGCAAAATGTAGTCGATAATAAAAAGAATCGTTAAGCAAAATGTAGCCGATAAGGAAAAATATTCATTAAACATCACATAGTCGAGCCGATGTATGTATATGTAGACACCGAGGCCGAGGCGAGTATATTTGCAGCATATTTTTTTTGATTTTTTTGCGATTTCTTATACGCTAGCTGCATAATATTTGTATAGAATTGTCTTAATACAACACGCATACGTTATTTTAGTGGAACTAGAATTACATTATCATTGGTTTAATATGATTTAGGTAAATTTTAGTGGTGGTGCATTTTCATAATAAATACAAATATTTTTTTTTCTTTAGTTACGAAATACATAATAAAATAATCGAAGTAATATGACTGTATGCTAATAAAATTTTCTGTTTAGTCTGTTAAAGAAAGTAACACAAAAATGAAAAAAAAAAAAACTAAGATTTGGGAATTTCTGTTTTCTGCTTCACAAATAAGAATAAAGGATAGTTGCATTTACACCTAACATCTTTCTTTTATCTTTTATAAAGATGGCTTAATTAGGTTGATAAACTACACATTTATTATGAAAAGCAATTAGTGTAGTTCTGTATTTACAAACCCAGTTCTTTTTTAAGACATTTGCTTTTTTCATTGAAATTACACCACTTTGATAATAAAGAAAAAATAAAACAAACAAAAAAGTGTTCATATTTGTAATTTCCTATAATGTGAAATATCAAACAAAAACGCCGAACAAAACACCGAAGTCTTTACTATAGAAGAGTATATACATAATATTGTTTTTATTGTTTTTTATTAAAACTCACGGCCATCTACAGGTAATTTGCAATTTCTGTGTCTTATCAGTAGGGCAAACTAAAATATATTTCTTAATAGGAAAGCGGCAAATAAAATACAAGTATAATATTGATATTTTCTATATGCTTTTTTAAAAGCCGGTACGTAATAACTATTATAGTAAGTTACTATAAACCGCAAAAAATCGTTATCGCGCACGTGCATGAAAACAAATAAACATTCTTGTATTCGACATTTAAGAGGCATGCCTGTCATGCATATTTAAGCTAGATATTTTAAACTTTATTTATTTTTTAACTAAAGCATTAGACTTGATAATAAAATAAAAGCAATGCAAAAAAATATACAGGGTGAACAAAAACATACTTTTAATTCTCGCTATCTTTAAAGGCAAGTAACTTTGTGTATAATAAATAATAGCGACACTTCTGTCTAAGTCTACTTTTGAAAAAAGAGTGGATAGGAATTAATATTTGAAATAGAAAATTCATTCACATTCATCTTGTTATATGTAGGTACAAATATGTATAATTATTCCCCCGAAGTAACAAATTTGTTTTGAGTATATGAAAGTACCGATGTTGTCTCAACAATATAAGACTGTACTGAACTAAATAATTTGTTTGAATAGTGTACATTTTTTGCATATGTTTGAAACAACAAAGGGCATGCTTGTCGCAAAGAAAATATACTTAACAAAATATCTATATTTGGTTAGTTTAAATATATCGGTTTTTCAGTGTATGCGCAATGACGTTCGAAAAGGAGTGACTCAAACGTAGTATTCATCAATCCATTTTATTTGTTTAGACTCATGAAAATCGGATTCTAAATGCCAGAGTTACAACTTGGGACGTTTTTTGCGTGACATATTGCATATGAGGTGCTTCAGTTGAGAAATTCTCATTTGCTTCTAGAAATTATTAACGTCATCCATTATGAAATTGGATTAATTTTGTTAGTATGTTTTCTTTTATATATATAAAAAAAGTGTGTGAAAGACGCTACTCATCATTAATGTAAACTACGCCTTTCCGAATGATCATCAACTCATTCTTAATTAATCGTCAAACTCTCCATATTTCCCATAATAAGCGTATGCATTAGATACAAATACTTTTCTATTCGTTAGCTTCTACCGGCGTCGCTCGTTTTTGTTTTATCGTTTCCTCCTCCAACTCTTTTATTACCTTCATTCCCTCCAAACTTATCCGAATTTACGACACGTTTCTTACGACTACGCGCGACTAATTGTAGCCCCAATAAAAAGTAATTTCGATTCGAGACGCGCGTGTAACCGATTTGATCGTTGCTAATAAAAAAAAAGAAACAACAGAAAAAAAAAATACGGGCTGGAAACTTCGACACCGGAAACTCGTAAAATCCAGCACGCTGCTACGGCTGTCCGCGCCAGTTATTCGCATATATAGCTCTCGGGCTCCATTGTCACGCGCGTCTGGCATATCGAAAGAAGATGATGGAAAGCCCTCGGTTCTTATTCACGGATAATTGCTGCTGACGGCGACGATTTTCGTAGGAAAGAAAATATCAGCGAGCCGATTTAGCTCTTCCGAGAAAGTCTAATGCGGGTCGAACTGTCACATCTCCTATAATAATATGTGCGAATGACGGAACGTTAGTGACGACGGAAACGCGAGATTTATTTTTCTTAGTTTGCATGACGAGTTGAAGGCGACACTCTTTCCAGTAGGTATCTATACATACACATAGATAAACAGAAGCGGCGCGTTAATATCTACTCCCGGTAGCGTCTGTTTAATCTACATCAACGCTTGACAATAAGCGTCAAACGCAGAGGTGTTCGGATCACATAAACACGCTTTTTTCTATCGGTGAAAATATGCTATACGTATATATATATATAAAAACACTGACGTCATTAGCGGTTCTGTTCTAGTAGAAAACAGATGCCCCTGCTGTTCGATGAATGCATCAAGGGCGTTTAAACGCACGCGGGTTCAGTTTATGTTGTAGGAATTCGATATTTTAGAAAGCGTTTACGCCTTAGAATTGTTATCTTTAGAAAGTAAACGACTGGAGATTTTCGAAGAAATACTTGTCATAGATAAGTAAGTTTAGTTGCAACTTAATCCTCAATTCAGATTTCCTACAAAATTTTTGACGTTCTGATTTGTGAGGACAATTGAAAACAGTGGATGAAGGTGTTATGTTCAAAATTCAAATTTTTTTCAGAAATTAAGTTTTTTTATGTAATTTTTCTCAAAAGTATTGTAACATAACCCCTTCATACATTGACAAGACTAGAAGTTTTCTTGAATTTCTGCAATTTTCGATGGTGCTATATAAAAGATGGGTACAAAACACCTTGATTCATGCAAAAAAGACAGTTTTTAAAATGCGACATAGCGCCTTCATCCACTCGTATCTTCAATTGTGTTTTTATGAAACCTTTTAAGATCAACTATAAATGCCCCGTTTGGACAAAGCAATTGGTTTATTTAAATTGAGAGTGTAAAAGACTGACAGTAAAATTCCAAATATTATAAAATATTTATTGAATACGTATTTTACAGTGATTTCAATATAATCGCACTTGTCATTTACAGCGTCAGTGTATTGCTGAAGATGTAGTAAATTACTGTGAAATATATGTTAAATAAATTTTACATATAAATTTGACTATTGTGAAGAAATTTGTATTAATTAATTTATTAGTACTTACCTAATAGTGTTGTGGTAGCATTCTTTGGTAAAATAGAATTCCGTTTATTGGAATCATATCACATATGTTATCAATATGCAGTAGACAGGATAGAAAATTTTATTTCTTGTTGTTATGGATTACAGAAACTTCCTGCTAATTTTATTAAAATAATATTTTTATCATTTGTAAAATATATAAAAACATTGCTTAATTTAAATTGTTGTGCATTACCTTAGCAATAGATCTATACTGAGTAACTGACAATATATGAGGGGTACTCGGAAGTAATATACATTTACAATTAAAAAACTAGTAAGCTTTTAGTAGTTGTAACTTTGCAATTTAGAGCGCAAAACTTATAGTATTAAATTGTTAACGGGAAAAATTTAACTATCTAGGATGATCACTGCTTTGTACCGGTAGCACCATCTCCTGGCGCAGGTTAAAAATTTCAATTTGAATATGTGCGCGTAACAATACATAACCAAAATCGCGATTCATACCAAAGATTATATAGGTAGATTCATCATTCTGTTGTTTCCCGCATCATTTTTCGTTTTCAACATACCCTATTCATGTGTAACCTGGAATACGTAATGTAAACATTATCCACTACCTAACAGTGTCGTGTATATTCATTGATCAAAAATAATTGGAAAAAAAACAAGACATAACTTACTTTGCAAATGCTGTACGGCAAGATAAAAATATCAAGAAGTATTAACTACGTATTTTATGTTGATCATAAACTACTTACTTTATTTTACAATAAAAATATATTCAGTGTATCATCTTTAGCAAATTAAATGCGAATCTAAGCTCCACAGATTTCGGATTATTAATGCAATGGAAGCTACAACACATTAAAATAGTTATTAACAATTATTTGTAAGCAATTCTACATTATGCGCTGTTCGATACGCAGTACTTGTAGTTTCAATTGCATAAATAATCGAAGATTTATGGTGCTTCAATTCGCATTTAATTTGTTAAAGATGCTACATAACCTACCTTGTATTCTCACCCAAGTTGTAAATTTTTACAGATAGATGTCTGTTATTAGGAGTGGAACTTTGTTAAACACCTTAACGACAATTGAATCTAGCTAGCAAATAGGTTTTATTTTTATCTCTATCTGTCTCTAAACTATAATTATGTAGCTTTGTTGTAGTCTATTAGTAGATGGCTCATTGGATCTGAATTCAATTCAACATGTAAACACAAAGTAATGGAAGTTTCTTTTGATTTTTATATACCTATTGAATGAGGTATGTTAGAAACAAACAAATCGATGTGATTACATATTTACTATTCAATATCTCCGATACAGACCGTTGAAGGAGCTGTATCTTTTCTGCGAAGAATCCCAATTCACGACGACGTAGAAACGCAAAGAAATCTCTTAACGAGACTTTTTTTTTTTCGTAGGGTCGCACATTCTCCCGCGTTTTGACGTTATAAGACAGTCCGTAAAGAAACGAATGCCACTCTCCAGACATCAACAATGTTTTGTTTTGACGTTCAACTATTTAAACCATCGAGAACGGCGGCGAAGCGACGAACTCTCGTCGGTTTTTCTATTTTTTGTTTTCAACGGCGCGCATCATTTCGAAATTGTCGGGGACCGCAGCAGCACCGATGTTTAAATCGTAATTAATCGTCCCCGATGATGGCCGTGCAGATGGAGAAGAATGCCCGTGGGACGCGCGGTCGTAAAATTGTTTTCGTTAACGAGAAGGAAAGAAAAAAAGAAAGGCATGCTATGTAAGCGGCGAGGCGGTATAGCAGCAGCCAGCGAAAAGGACACTTGTTTATTCTGGTAGTCGAAAAGGGTTTCCGGTGTATCGCTTCTGTTTAGATTATGCGTTGTTTAGATGTGCGGTCTACGCGTTTGTCATTCAAATTAGATTTTAGATTTCTTTCTTCGTTTATATACGGATTAGATTCTCGTCACACAAATATCATCTAATCATTAGCTACCTATACAACAACAACGATGCATTAATTGTGCTCTATAATATCTACAGAATTAGATAAATTAGTATTTTAGGCATCTCCAATCTCTATTGCTCTTGATTGTAACATGTGTGTAAGGATATGGTTAAAAAGCATGAGATAATGCTATTACCCGAGTAAAACGTTCCTTAAGATTTCTTTAATTTGTGCCGATTTTTTTTTTCAGTTTTTTTTCCACGACAAGCAAGCAATTATTAATATTGCAGGGAAAAAAAGGCTAGACAATTAAGCAAGATAATAAAATGAACAAAAGTCAGAAATCGAAAAGGAACGATTCAGAAAAAGATGGTTATACTAGTTTGAAGAGTTAGTTGGAATTTATTCAGAAAATCTGCTGTAGTAGTCCCCATTGCGCCTGTTATTCCTAAACACGCAGGTCTCTGTTCTTTCTAAGGTCAGTTATAGCAGTTTGTTGTTGCATCTTTGTCCATCATACCACAGAGATGCATATAGGTCTGACCACCGCACCGTGGTATACAGTGACCGGCAGAAAGTGCGACAGCATATAGAATTTTTTGTCTTTGAATTTGGTAGATCTTTTCTTACTAATTAGCTCTGCATGTGTTGAAATTAAAATAACACTCATCAAATCTTCCGAAAATTTAATCGTATACGAGGGAAGGTCAAAAATGTGAAACTACGCTGAGAGATCTTAGTTTTTGGGTTTAGAAGATTCTTTTATTAAAAAATGTTGTTTCATCAGAATCAACACTATATCCAAATTAATCTTTTTTTTCGGAATTACCCTGTATACAAAATTAATTGAGATCATACAGCAGTCATATCCTATTCTGTATACAGCGTTGGGATAAAGTATGGAATCAAGCAAATATCTTTAAAACGACGAGAATGGTATTGACGAAACTTTGCAGATAAGTGTAAGAAAATATAATACATCTCATGTTGATTTTGTTGTTGTGACTGCACTTCCGGTTCAACAGGAAGTTCCCTCTATTTTTTTATTTAAATGGAATACACTGTATATTTTTACAGATATAACTATAATATACACCCAAAAAAAATTAAAATTTTCAATTGCTGGTGTCCCGATTTTTCCTGCGAGAAGTGTACAACACAGGATGCAAATTTGGTTGCAACAGAGATTTTATTTAAAGGTCAAATGCGTGTGTTCTTGACGGGAAGAAACATTTTTGTAAGATAAAATCCCATAGGTAGAGTCCATGATTTTTCGGCAATCTTTGGGAAATAGAAGAAATAAGTGGGCTATTTGACATGAATAAATGTCAGGATTAAATTTGACAATTTGATATAGTGATATAGTGAGAGAAAATCATGGATAATATGTCAAATTAGTTAGTTTAAATTTTTTTATAACCTTGAAACGGACAACCGAAAAATGGGAATTATTTTTGATGCACAACTTATTTTGTTTTGAACTAAAACAAAATAATTACAACATAGACCACATTTCCAAGGTTTTTTTTTTGCCTCAAAACTACCAAATGCTTCTTTCTTTCCTTTTCAAAGTTATTCAAAAAAATTCTGGTCACCAAGATCGCCAGATCTATATCCCTAATAGATTTCTTTCTTTTGGGGCTACATAGATAGATAGATAGATAGATAATTTTATTTCAAACAGCCACAAAAAAAATAATGGTTAAACAAGTCCCGAAACAATTTACAAATCAAAAAAAAAAATACAATAACATGTACCTATTATATTGATTCAAAAAGGTGCTTTATTCTTACCCGAAAAAAAATTAACTAAAAGGCTTATATAAAATATATAGTACATTACAATTTAACAAATCAAAAAAGTAGACATAAACATATACTATTACATATTGATTCAAAAGGTAGCACTGTTGAAAATTTTAACACTTTTTTGACTAATTTAATATCAGGAGAGTCCACACTGTTTTCGTGTTATTTTGTCGAGAACTATAAAGTTTAAATTTGACGAACAAAGATAGTCAAGTATTGTCTATTGCTAAGGGGTTATTTTGTCCAACTGACACGTGGAATTATAAAATACTTCTAGTCACATTTTGTTTAATCTAGACTAGACAAATTTACTAGCTGTTTAACTAAATGAATGCGATCTATTGGGTGTTTTAACACCATTTTCTAAACACAACGTCTTTTTAATATGCAACTCCTATTTCTTAGTGCTATAATATTCTCTCTTTAAGACGTTTTCTCATTATAAATATGCAAAACCACCCATTCACAAGTTTTGGTTTCAACTAAACGTACCAATTTTAAGAGAACCATTATAAAATTAAGTGAATGTTTATGCTATTTGATTCAAATCTGAACTAATTGCGTAAATAAATGTTCCCAATACATCTTTAAGATGTTGAAATTTTTTAGGCCCACTGGAATTAACGTTTAATAACACGAGGTTACACTTTGCAAGTCAGTCACATTTGGTGGTTTGTTTGGATATGTTAATACGGAGAATCAAACACGAAAACACATACATGTGCAATGCAGGTGGTGCGTATAATGCAATATTGTATTAGAATAGGTGGGGTTTCTATATTCTATCCGAGGGAAAAAGTCTGATTGGTTGAACGCTTCTGAATGTCTAGGAAATAGTCTAATCCTCATATCTGAACAAAGAATTCACACGAAATTCTAGTATTTTTGTTCTATTAAATACGCGTAGTCAACTCGTCTGGCAAAGTTTGGAAAAATCAACACCAAAATATTTGACTAGCGCAAAATTAACGCCAACACCGTAATATTTTCAACAGTGTATTCTTACATAAAAAACAACGTTTACAAATTTCGACCGTTTAGAAATGTCGACCACTTAGAAAATGTATTATGTATTGTTTTGGAGGGACTAATGTTAAAACCCTTCTCCACAGTCCATTCTTATATAACCTCAACAACTACATTGTTGAGTTTACCCTGAGTCAGAATGACAAGATCATCTACATGACTTGACGTTTACTTGCATCAGGATATTTTAAACGCGTTATCTGAAATTTATTTCATAGCACGCTATTAACGACCTGCAACATTTAGTCATACAGAAATGAAGCCGCAATTCACACTGCGACCATGCAACATATTACGCTCGAAGCGTTGACTGGTCTCTATTTGACATTCCGTAACTTATGTCTTGACAAACAGCCGTTCCAGACACAGAAACGGGCAACGGCGGAACGTCACCTCTGTACGTATTCGAAAAAGCACTTAAAACTCCCGCGGCTCCTAGTAATTGCTGCCCGAATAATTTACGACCTCCCCGAGCAGTATTGTTTCGGGGCCGTAAAAAAAGGAGGATCAAGTGAACATCGAACGGAACGGAACGAACACGCGGCACACGACGACCGACCGACCGACTGGGATGCTATTTTTAACTCGGATGCGTGGCGCGAAACTCTCGGCCTGGCCCGCCAAATCCCGTCGTAAATTCACCGCGGATTAGCGGCGAGTCCCGTAAGGTTCGCGCCCGGCCTCTTCGTGCCGTGATCCTTACGCAACAGCTGTTTTTCACATATCTCACCGCGGAGATACGGGTCGGACATGCGTTCGTGACACTGCGGCGTGGTCTAATTTAGGACCCACCGACGAACCCCACAGACTCGTGTCTTCTCGAGAGAAGTTTCTCTCCGGATCGCTCGACGTGAATAATGGAGTGCGCGCATCAAAAAAAAAGAAAGAAAGCTTCTTCTTCTTTCGTCTCTTAATAAACAAAATCGTTATTTAGTGAACGTGCCCTAGAGATTAAGAGAATATCACGGGATTGCGGTTTGTAGTTTTGATGGAATGTTTCTCTTTAATACGTATGGCTTGAAACTATTCATTTTTGCAGGGAATGAGGATTAACAAGTGAAAAAAGAAACTTTGCTATCGAATGTACATATATTTAAACAGGTTTTTGTAGCAAACTCAATAAGTCATGCATATTGCAAAATGAGTAGTGAATCTAGCAGCACACCTTAAGAGTTATCAGTCCTTAGTTACAGGTAGAATTTTAGAGAAAGAAAATTGCTTTTCCGCCCACTTTGTTTACTTCATTTAATGGTTATTTTGATTTTAACATGTGACATCCACGTTCAATTTATTAATTTTAAATAGATTTTAATATTGTTTGGTATTTGTTTAAATTTTGATTAATGTAATTAAGTGCAATATATAATACTTCCCTACGTTTTGCTCCAATGGATATACCTACTTAACTCTACTTACAATTAGTGAGTTTAAGAAATTTATTAATATTAATAGACTATGTATGATTGAAGTTTTCACCTTATAGTTTCTCCTGGTGAAACGAACAAACAATCTGCGGAATATAGAGAATTTAACAAAAGAGTTCCTAATTTGCCATAAATATACAGACCGCATACCTGATTATTTCCATTTTCTTTCAAATTCAAATTCAAATTTTTATTTATCCAGCAAATATAAAATGTGTGGACAATGTCAAAACAAATACAAAACATAAATACGATAAGATAAAATGTATATGTATGTATATATTGCTGTGTTTCATAAGAGGGAAACCATCAACCATATTTAGATGTAATTACTATTTTATGTTTGTAAGTCCAGTATAATTTGGATTAAATCGTATTAGTAGTCATGGAAGTTGAATATCATTTATCGTCTGACAACTGTACGATAGCTTGGTACCCTAGGTATCTATTTTAATTGAATGGGGTAGTGACTCAATGTAATTCGTTGAAAGAAAATGTATGAAAATCCTGGGTTACGTGTGGTTGCTGATAAAAAGTCTTAGAAAAAGCTGTGTCATTTCTCATCAAATATAAATGAATTAAACCATATTGCTGCGGTATATCTGGTATCGAAGGGGATAAATTCACAAATTTGGTCTTTACTATATCTGGGTACTTGTTCTACATGGGAGTCTGCATGTGTTTGCTGTTCCGAGTCTAATCATACATCCTGAATGTAACGAAGGAGGTGAATATACGAGCGAATCTGGATTGTCACTACAAGGAAATCACATTCGGAGGTACTCTGGTGTGTGTATGAACCGATAAACGAGGTATCTGAACAAAACATTGTTAAATTATTATATAAATGAATGTATAGCTTCTATAATACTTTGAGGTTATTATTTCGTATGAGATTAAAATTCTGTGCTTTTATAAGTTGGCAAACGTGGTTGGTGGTTTTCTATTCTCTTATGATAGCGCGAGATATTTTAAAAGTTCCTTTTTGAATTAAAGAATCTAAATTATACTGGATAATTGATAATACTTGTTTTAATATTCCAAATAACTATACTCACCTTGAGTAAGAGTTCTCATTCTATTTATTTGTTTCTGATATAAACTTATTAATAAATTATACATGTTATTAATGATTGCACTGTTTTATTAATGGAATTGTATTGTGTCTATCATTGTAGGAAGGTATCTGCAAAGAAAAAGCAGATTTAATTAAAAAGTTATTTATTTATTTTTCTTTTCCATAAAAAAAAAAACATTAACCGGGAAAATCACAATAATATATGTAAATTATAATATCAAACATAGTATAAAATAATACAATTTATTAAAAACATAATTATACACAGCCAGGCTGACCCGAGTATAAAATGAAAAATACACAAAAAAAAACATTATTTTTTAAAGAAATCATCTTATATATAAACAAGTTTCAGGAGCAGCATTGCTTTAATTTCTTTGAAATTTATACATACTGGCTAGTTTAAAGTCATTCGGTAACCTGTTATAGAATCTGCAACCGTTATAGAAAACATTTTTCTGATATAAAGTAGTAGTGTGCCTATCTGAGCGTAAAAGAGATTTTGCCCTTGCATCGTGTACATGGTTTCATTATTATTATTGTTCTTAAATCAATAAACAAAAAAAAAATTAAAAAGAAAAGAACGACCATGCAATGTGCCAGAGGAGGGGGAAGGGAATAAATAAAACAAGTTTCTTTATTCAATTTTATTTCCCTTGATGCGACCGACGGCGGAAACCGCTAGGTCGTTGCAGGCTGACAAATCGTCAGAGCTCGTAGATGTTAATGTTTGAACGCCACTGGAATTCTCTTTCAATGTGGAGCTTCACCTCATCCATCTATGTTGTATAGTTCTTCGGTTATAATCCAGAATAACCAATAACCAGTAGGAAAAGAAAGGAAATGGTACTTGGAATATTGATTAATTTAATTTGGTGAAATAATTTTGAGGTTACTTTTAAAACACACAAAAAAAATTGGCGATGTTTAAATAAAATTGAAGAATTAGACGATGACTAATGCCATAAATATCCAAAAATCGTAAAGAAGGATCTTCTTTGGCAGGTGATCGCATTCTTAATAGTGCTATGCCAGCAGGCAAGTGATGTGGAAGAAGCGTTGTTGAAAAGAAGGAGTTGGAACGGTATACGGTCACTTATATAGTTTCAGCCGGACAGCGCGCAACTCCGCCTAGATGCACTCTGCGGCCAATGGGATGCGAGCAGGTGCACATGCAATCGATAATCTGCTTGTTTGCAATTTTAGAATTCATTAGATCGAAATTGTGTTTAAAATGAAACTAAAATAATTCATTACGAAACTATTTGTGGATGAATTTTAACGAAATTTGACAGGATGATGCGACATATCGGATATAATAATTAGGGGGTTTAAAAACTTGAAAAATGCTTGCCATTTTGACATTGTACGAAATTAACGAATTTCTTAATAACTTGACGAATGTAATTCAATTTTACTAATACAGAATGAAAGATTATGTAATTATGAAAATATTAGCTGGTACAATATTTCGAAATTTGAAATTTAGGCAAAAATATTGCGAAATAAACATTAGTTTGTTAACTAAAGAAGAATTAGGATCTTCGGTCTTTGGATTGGGAAGGAGAGACTTCTGTAAATCAATTTTCAAACAGAACAAAATACTTACATTTCCATCAGTATATATACTGGAATGTGTATCTTAAGTAAAAAAAATATTACACAGAGTTTTTTAAAAAAATTGAAATACATCATAAAAAAAATATTAGAGGGTTAAGTAATGCCTACTTGCTACCACCTAAAACGAAATTAACTAAGATACAGAAAACAGTTTTATGCCAGTGCTTGAAGATTTATAACGCCATACTAAATCCTGTAAAAAACTTACCTGAAATTCAGTTTAAGAAAAAAATTAAACAACTTTTGAACAATACCTTGTATACAGTTGATGATTTCTTCTCGGAAAACTTTTGGTAATATTATATCTTTTCTCTCTATGTTTGTTTGTCAAATGACTAAATGTATGTCACTTTTAAGTATATACATGTACGTTTTTTCTTTCTTTTTTTTAATGTGTCTTTTTTATATACTTAAGGCATTAGATTATTAATTGACTTGTTACTATGCTGCAGCAATATGGTTCTAATAAAAAAATTATTATTATTATTATTATTATTATTATTATATATATATACGGTAAAATAGGTTCGAATGAGTGTTTTGCAGGAAAGCGATTTAACATGTAACAATACTCAAAGTGATAAATGCAAAAATGATTTATTTTACAACTCACTTCTGTCACGGATGTACTTACTAGTCATGATCTTGTAATATCTTAATTAAGAACTAAACTAGAAATTCAAGTATCCGTTTCAGAAGTACCTATAAATAAAGTAAACAAGATGAATGCAGCGGAAATGAGAAAGACATCTCTCGCATAAAGCTTTAATAAATTCGTTTTTGATATACCTATACCTACATATATAAACAAAACGTATAAATAACAACAGCAGAGAAGACAAGTTAATTTAAAACGTTTCACCCGAGTGCGTTGTACGTAAGAGAAGTGTGCCATACAGATAATAGGAAACTTCCGCGTATAATAAATGCAATATGCAACGAGCGTACAAACCGGATATCTATATATATATATATAGATATTCGCCGCAGAATCCGTGCGAATATGGATATTACCTACCTATATATTACCTACCTCCGTATCCGGGCATGCATGCACTTATATTTCATTCGGTAGAGCCCGATATCTCTTGCGGTGGCTTCCTCGGGCCCGAGAAATAAAAAAATAACCGACCGCCCGTCGCATTTCACGTTTACCCGACCGACGTCTGTTACAAATTCAATTTCGATATACGTTGGGAGGGAATAAAGTTATTCTATACCTAGTTGCACAATAAATATTCAGAAAGGGCCCTATATCTCGGTTTATACAGTATATCAAGTAAATCTACGGTAGTATATACAAGGCAACCTATAAGCCCACTAACGTGAGCATAAATCCCTTTTCGTCTGTTACAAACGACGCCGACCGGTAAGGCGAAAGTTGTAATCTGTGTGTGTAATATCGAATATATGTGTACAGGGGATGAGTTGGGTTGATGAAATTTATCGCGCGAGTGGTATTTTTTTTTTTTTTTTTTGAGAGAAGCACGTCAGATTTTTATTAAGCTATAAATATTCTTTAAGCCGAGGGCATAGAAATAAGTGGAAAAGAAATAAAGATTAGGAAAATGATAGTGAAACATACCCATTTCGATCTCTTTAGGTTTTATTACGAACAAAATTATTTATTTATTGTTATTGTTTATTTAGATTGTCGCAAGTTCTACGTAGAACATATAGACAGTATCACAAGAAAAATACAAATTCAATATAGAAAGAAATAAGTATGAAACGAAAATATCTTTTGAATAAATAAAATTTCAACAACACAAAAACAAGTAAACGATCTTTCAAATAATTGGTCAATGCATCTCTAAATTATAAAAGAGCTGTACGTTGCCTTAAGTGCAGTGGCAGCTTATTAAATAAAATTATGGCCTTGTACCTTGGACTCACTTCGTATAAGCTCGTACAGCGCAAAGCTACTGTGAAATTATTAAAACCCTTTGTCTGCATACATATATTGAAATTATCTTTTATTATCGTTACGTTTACAAAACACTAAAAGTTCGTATATGACTTTTGCACGTAGGTTGCTGGAGTGACAGACGTGTGGATAGAGAAGAATTTCCAATTTTTATTCCTTTTCTGTTACACCGTTGAAAAATTACATGTGTCTCAATTGAAGTACAAGTTGTTAATTCCTTATTTGCGTCTTTTCATAAAGCGGCCTTATCTTCCCCCGGTAACTTAGTTCTTACGGATATTATGTTACCTTCCCGGGAACTGCATATGATAACGCATGCATCAGCTTTAGCATTTTCTTACGTGAAGTGGGAACACAGATAAGGTTGCTTTACAATTACATCATAATATAATATACAGAGTTTATTAAAAGTTAAACAATTAATTAAATTAATAGGGTAATTGTAAAGTAATAAAGAGAGAATACAATAATACATAACATATGTACAGCGACGCCAGCGGTAGTTTTGAACAGAAGTCTATAGGACTCATACGCATACTCGCTCGAATCATGTATCGAATTATCCTCTTCTGGTACAGAAAAAAAGCTGCAACCAGCGGAGAAGAGCCCCAAAAATCAAGCTGTAACGTAGTCTAGATTCCACGTACGCAAAGTAAAATGATGTTAAAGAGCACTAGACCGGTTTTGCCATGGTTAAGGGTTAAACAATTCTGCTCGCAGTATGCCGCCATATCAGATATATCAGTAATCAAGGAGTGAGACAGATGGGAAATTGATGAACCGAGATTGTATCATCCACAAATTGTAACAGAACAAACGATTTGACGTTACAACTCAAATCATTGACATAGACCAAGAACAAAGTTGGTCCCGAAATTGGTCCTTGGGGTACGCTCGCTGTGACAATAATAGTACTAGAAAAAATGGTTTAATAGTGTTCTGGTCCCAACCGCGTAAACACACCGTTGTTCTTCGATCTGATAAATATCACCCAAAAGATCCTAAGCCAACCCCCTAACGCCTATCCGGTACGTACCACTTGCGGAGCAGCACCGAATGGGATATCAAGTCAAATGCTCTAGACGTGTCAAAAAATAGAGAACCTACACTGCTGCCCGCATCAATTAATGCCTGGTTATTATTTTTTTGTAGCCGTTTTAAAACTAAGAAGCAAAGCATTTAGCTGTTGCACTTGTAGACCGATGTATAAAATTATCAAGTCAAGTATAGACGTGAATTTTAAAGAAGAAATTAAATTGATATAAACCAACAATGAATACTCTGAATTTTTCCCTGATTGTAACGTGTCTAAGGATGTGGTTAAAAAGCAAGAGATAATGCTTTTTTTAAGTTAGGGAGGACACCCATATCCAGGCATTTGAGCCAGGTGCTCATTGCCCCGTCCTTATTAATTCCCTTATTTCCACTCGAACAGTTTGGTGTTTTCTATAAAGTCCAGTATCTTGCCCATTGGAAACTTGAGAACCTTCAAGGGCTCCAATAGATCCTTCCCGAAATATTTCTGCCTGAGTACTTTCAATTCTTCACATGTGCAGATTACATGTAAACTCGTTTGCTCCTGTAGTTCACATCTTCTGCACCACGGTTCGCTTATTCGACCTGTATTGTATAGATGCTTTTTCAGAAGACAGTGTCAAGTTACCAACCCAGCAATGGTTTTAGCTTCTTACTTGCTGTTTCTGATTAAGTTATCAGATAATTTAGCATCCCCATCCCCTATTAGCACTTTAGTATGGAGTTGATCTTCAATCGACCTCCATTTCTTTGTACTTTCTTTATCTAACCAGGTCCAAATCTCCCTTTTAGCAGAGTCCTTAGTAATCCCATATACGGGCTTTGGACCTATGAAGTGTTTTTTAGAGCCCTCCTTGGCTAGTTCGTCGGCTATTATATTGCCCTTTATATCATCAAGTCCCGGCATGTATTGACGGATTGTTTACAGTTTCTAACTAGTTTTGACATAGTTACAGGATTCGAGACTGCGTTAATAGAAGCCTGGCTATCAGTCATCATACTTATTTTCCTCCTCATGTAGTCCCCCTTTGCAATCATTTTTGCGCAGGCTGCAAGAGATAAACCCTAAAATGATACGTCTGTCTTTAAAAATAAAATCAATTGAAATTACAGATTCAAGCAGATGTACTCAAAGATGAACTTTTCCGTGAAACATCTCTCTGTAGGTAGAGACGTGTGTGTATATAAACCTGGGTTATAAAAATATTTCCGACCGAAGGTCTCTCTCCATTTGCAGTATAAATACTGCGCGTCAAAGGCGCTTTTAATAAGAGAAGGAGGGATCGAGCACAGATCGGGTACGCCGAGGTACGTAATAATTAATCAGCGGTGATGCGACTCATTATCGCCGAGTATCCATTACAGGCTTCGGGAAGTCATTACGCGGGGTAAATCTAATGATGCGTCATCTCCTTGCCCCGCTACGCCGCGGTCGCGTGCGGGAGTTCACCGGCCCGTGACCGAGCGAGCTGTCTGGCGGCAGCCGCGCCGCACCGCGTCGTTGTCTAGAGCAGAAGTCCTCGATCAATCTCGGCGCGAACGAGTGGATGGTCGAGGGGAGTTTTCGTTCGCCCGATTACATCGACGAGATTGAATATCGAACGTCTCTTCGGTGAAGATGATTCTGGAATCGCGTCATCGTATTATCTCGACTGAGAAAAACAAAACTAAACCTACTTTGCTAAAAAAAAAAACTGTGTAAAAAAAGCCGTCAAGAATCTAACTATATTCACAAATAATAAATAAATTCATTACAAAATGAGTCCAAGTTACTTAAGTCAGGCTTTGGCAATGTTGTTGATAAATCACTTCAGATAATAGTTAGTGTTCTTTTGTTGTTTTTATTACAAGAAATTTTGACGCTAGGAAGTTGACAGTACAGATCAGCGGTGTTGGCAGACGTGTTACATACACTGTTGAAAATTTTAACACTTTTTTGACTAATTTAATAGTCAGGAGAGGTCCACACTCTTTTCGTGTTATTTTGTCGAGAACTATAGAAGTTTAAATTTGACGAGCAAAAATAGTCAAGTATTGTCCATTGCTAAGGGGTTATTTTGTCCAACTGACACATGGAATTATAAAATACTTCTAGTCACATTTTATTTGATCTAGACTAGACAAATTTACTAGCTGTTTAACTAAATGAATGCGATCTATTGGTGTTTTAACACCATTTTCTAAACACGTCTTTTTAATATGCAACTCTATTTCTTAGTGCTATAATATTCTCTCTTTAAGACGTTTTCTCAATTTAAATATGCAAACCACTCATTCACAAGTTTTGGTTTCAACTAACGTACCAATTTAAAATGATTTTTGAGAACCATTATAAATTAAGTAAATGTTTATGCTATTTGATTCAAGTCTAAACTAATTGCGTAAATAGATGTTCCAATACATCTTTAAGATGTTTGGAAATTTTTTATCCCACTGGAATTAACGTTTAATAACACGAGGTTACACTTTGCAAGTCAGTCACATTTGGTGGTTTGTTTGGATATGTTAATACGGAGAATCAAACACGAAAACAGATACACGTGCAATGCAGGTGGTGCGTATATGCAACACTGTATTAGAATAGGTGGGGTTTCTATATTTCTATCCGAGGGAAAAATTCTGATTGGTTGACGCTTCTGAATGTCTAGAAAAATAGTCAATCCTCATATCTAAACAAAGAATTCACACGAAATTCTAGTCATTTCTGTACGAGTTAAATACGCGTAGTCAACTCGTCTGGCAAAGTTTGTAAAAATCAACACTAAAATATTTGACTAGCGCAAAATTAACGCCAACACCGTAATATTTTCAACAGTGTACCTTCATATATTGACATATCCGTGAATAAGTCCTTTTTTTCTAGTTTAATGCTTATCTATTTATCAATAATCTGTTGGACAATAAAGATTATTATTATTATTATTATTAATAATAAGTGCAATGGATACACGAATTAATCTTAGTCAAGTGGCGCAGTAGCATTATGACAGTTTCATATCGAATGTAGTGTGCCAATCTTTAGTGACATTTTTGTCTGCCTAGGCAAGAAAACGGTAGATTTGAAGTAATGCAAAATGAGTGCTCCTGGACGGAGGCGCAAAAAAAAACATTTTTCTTATTTTTGAAATCTTACAGTTTATCATTTGTGCCACTTTTGTTTTTCAAAGGTAGCCTTTTATCTTAATCGATTAGAATTGTTAGTTCACCGCCTACCTAATGTGTATCGCTTATGGAATTGGTTGTACCTCGTTTTGATTTAACAGGCGAAACCCAATGATAATTAAACTACAGTGTTTTCAAAATGATTCTCCACTTGTTGAAAACCCCTGATACTAGTTCACAATTGTAATGCAAGAGATGATTTTTCGATAAATCAGAGTGTTTGATTGGAATTTACAATGTGACATATCAATAGCATATCGATTGATGTTTTGTTGACATCTATCAAATAAGCGACTTATCTTCTTACTGAAAGTAAATAAATTTAGAATATCAGATCATTGGATGGGAAAGACATCGTCATACCAATGAAGAGTATTGTATAAGAATTAATGGGATGGTAAATCAAAATACTGCCACAACAAGAGAACTGTATTTGGATAGATTTCCCAATTCAGCGAACAATTCCTGATGCGGTAACCTTTCATAGACTAAGTCACCGAACTCGAATGTCGGGGTCTTTGAAATCCACATAAGAAACAGTTTCCACGCTTATACTAAAACTGGATTCGCTGTGCACAAATCGAAGTGCGAAGTAGATTTTGAATCTCCACTGTAGAAACAGATCTTATCAACAGTTCTCAATAAACCTTTCTTTTACTGTCACTTTCTTGCTTTGAGCTTTTCCTACAAATTCATAAATAAAAGTTACTTCTTTAAGACGTACTAGTAAGTCATTTCAGTTAAGTGCATAAGTTAACAATCACCCTGTATATTTTATGTTGTACAATAGGTGAGTTTAGATAGATAGATAGTACATCAGTAGATCAAAAATAGCGCTCTGCACGATGTAAATCAGATCTATATAGTGAATTTCAATAACGATCATAACGTTTGATGGTTTATTTCATATTTATAGCGTTGTAAACATTACACAATAGAGAATACCCAATGGACTAAAAAATTGTTATTTCTTATTTACTGTATTGTACTAGGTTTAATAATATCTAATTTTTTAGAGCCGATAACAGAAAAGTATATTTCATTAGCAGTCCAGAAAGTATTTTTTTTAATAAAAGGAAGCTTTCTGTCGTCACTGTGGTTTAAAAGCAGCAGCTCACCACGAAAATAAGCTGCATATTGTCAGTCGCTGCCATTCTAAAAGACGAATTGTCGTTCGTACAGTCTTCGGGCGGTAACTGAGCTCACCACCCCAGTTACTCTAATGCATCCCATTATAATTTACGATCCAATTAAACTCTAATTAGATATTTACGTCAACTTGCCGCCGTTCTTGTTCGCGTTCTTGTACAACGGGTAGGTGTATAATACCCTTCGGTTTTAAACGGGGGAATCGTCTGTAAACGACCCCTTTCCGCCGCTAACGAAAGCGAAAGTTTTACGAGGCGCAATATGTGCGCGCGAGTGAGGGTCTGCGAAGCGTCCGAAAGCCGGAGGAGATGATTCCGTAATTGAGTGTATATACGGCTACACGACACAACACTGGATGGAACGGAGCGCCAAGACCCGCGTCGTAATTGGCAATCGAGACGTCGGACGGAAACGATAAAGCCGGGAGTTTTTGCCTCCTCTTTCGCCGTTGAGGCGAACGTGGGACCGTCTGGAGGAAATCGAATTGTTATCGGGGATATCGCGACAGTAATTAGGACCGTTCGTTATTATCGTTACGGTAAAATTATTCCTAGATTCTGGCTTATCGTCGAACCCGTTTAACTGGGATATTATTGTGTAAGGATGAAATCCTTTTAAAGCGATCCTATTATCTTTGAATTTATTCAATATTCAATTTCGACAAAGTTTGACCTACATATTATACAGTTCCAGCTATTTCTACTAATTGGTAAATAATCATATTGTAAGAGGATATATAGGATGTTCATTAAGTGACGACACTAATTTTTAAAATATGCAGACAATTAAAAAGTAAAGCGATTATCTGTAAGCGACGAAACTTAAGAGAACCGATAACTCTGAACTATAGTTTTACTACCGTTTCTATTGCAGCCAGGTACAATAGCAAAACAATGTATACACGTTGAGCCGATCAACAAGAATATGAATCTGTTTCGATGACTAAATATTTTATTATGGAAATACTAAATTTCTTGAAATTACTTAAGTGGTTTTATATTTTCTTCATTAATGTTTTTATTTGAATATACTGGTTTTTTTTTATTTTAACTTATACAAAACAATTTTTCTGCCTACTTACAAGATTTGCCTCGTATAAAATTTATTCCTTATTTTTTTTTTTTGTGCGCATAAAGAAATATGATCTCATCCAGCCAGATGGTTCCGCGCCTATTTTTTTATCTTAACGAAATAATAAAAGGCAACGTTGTTTTCTCCCCCTCTTTATTACATCCACTTTAGGGTTCGAACATCAAAAGCGGCCTTATCTGTACGCTTTAAAATATAGGGCCGCCTTATTGTTTCGCGCTCTTATGCACGATTTGCTGCTTTATCATCGTTTTGTAACACGAAGAGACTTACATGCTTGCATATATAAGGATGTACTAAAAACAAATCACGCTGTACGGCATATTTCATGTTTAATTATAAGAATTTTGTTACTCGTTATTAATATACAGCAATGTTCAAAGGGCTACATTAATATGGAGAGTGGAGAATATATATAAGTGGAGGATGTGCATTGCATGACGACGACCTTAAGTTCCTCTAGCTCCAGTTGTAATAACTGAGGCGATTAAAAGTTTAGGTGATCGAGCAAAAAATGGAATATTTACACCTACTGTACAAAGAAAGCGATAAACGCCTAAGAAATTTCTCAACGGGAGATTATTAATCCATCCCGCTCTCTTCACCGATATGATTATTGGTTTATAATGGTTATTGGTCCAAGTGTAAGCAATGTAATTCATATAGGATTATCGATGATAGTTTGTTCGCTTGTTAATTATTAATTGTGGATGAGGTAATTTTACCCTCAGCCTTGCTTGTTATTTTATTATTAAAACACGAAGATGCAAATTTTCGTATTCATACTTAACAGAGTTGCTAATACTAGTAGAGTGTGTGCAAGCAAAAGTATAATACTGTGTAAAAATGCCTGATAATTTTCAAAAGATTTATGCAATTTCTGTACCACTGTGGACATACATCCTTCTGAGTAAAGTTGGCCACCCAGTGTATCAGAATTTTAAGAAGACTTATTGCAAAGAGCGCAATATTCCAAGTTCGTCAACTATGAGAAAAAAGTATATTAACATAAATTATCAGTAAGTAGTGATTAAAATTAAAAACCAAATTGGATGTAAACCTATATGGTTTACGGTAGACGAAACTACTGACGTAAAAGGTAGATACGTCGCTAATTTAGTTATTGTTGAAAGTTTAGACGAAAGTGAGCCAGGGAGCAGACAATTGATTAGCGTAAAAGAACTAGAAAGAACGAATAATGCAACAATGGCTCGGTTTATCAACGACAGCATTTTCCTAATTTAATTCACTGCACCTTAAATAGAGTTGCTGAAACCGTTAGGCTAGAATATCCGCTAATTAACAGTTCAGTAAACAATATTAAAAAAAAGTGTTTATCAAAGCTCCTTTACGAATTTAATTTTACAAAGAAAAAATGCCGGTATATCATTACCTCTAGAACCAGCTTCAGCCGATAGGGCAGTTAGTTAAAATCTGTTGCATTTATATCTGAAAATTATAACAACCTTGAAGAAGTGATTTGCGAATTTGATTGTGATAGCTCAGAAGCCGTTAAAAAAAATGTGAAGAACTTTTTAATAACCCGACCTTAAAAAATTAGTTGGCATACATACTGCTGTGTACTGATGGTACCAGCATAAATGCAAAATGAAAACTAAAATGCGGGCGTTTGAAAATTTGACTTTCTTTGATTACAAAAATTGAAAAGGTTGAATCAAAAATAAAAGAACAGAAATTTCGAATGACGTTAACAATCATTAATTTTATTTAAAAAAAAAAAGAAAAAAAAAACATTTAATTACAATTACGCAGGAAAAATCAAACCTTGGACTGAGAGTCCTGGCCAAAATCAAAACCTGCTTGAATCTACAATTAATAAATGGACAATGCAAATCCTTCATCAAACAAAAAGAAAAGCAGTCCAGGAAGATAATCCTTATTACAACAAAAATCCACGTGGTTTCAAAAATTAATACAAACTAAATTAATCGTGGAGAAAACAAGTGAACTAAAAATAGAAAACTTAATTACAAGAACAAATGCTTCTATTCACCTACCCGAGGTGATTAAAAATAATTAAAAACAGCAAAATATAAGAAAAAACGAAAAATTAACTCTTTAAAACTTAAATATATCTTCCTGCACGTAAATAAATAAAAGATCTTATATCTAATTTGTGTACACAATAATATAATGCCAATATTAATGAGTGAGTTCCCTGATTGATGAAATAAAATCAAAATAAACGAAACAAAATTCAAAATCAAAATGAAATACCAAAATGGCAGCAATGAAAATAAATTTAAATGTACTTACACACTATCTTTCAAGGAACTGAGCTCCAAAGTTAAACACGGTCGCGTACAATTAACAAACAGATGCGTGCCAAAGCAGCGCATAAATGCAAAGATCATAGAAGAAGAATTCTTCTAAGAAGGACACAAACTACATGAACAAATAAAAATATATAAAAGAGTGAAACAATTTCAACTGAACATTTTAAATAAACAAATTAAACAAATCAATTCATTCAATTAGCAAAATCTTACTTAAAAATAAAATATTAATTTCTGAGAGAATTTCTCCGCCACATTGAAAAAGATTAATCTCTATAAATAAAATAACACTGAATTTACAAACCCCGGGGTGCCAAACCACAGCAATACGTTGTAATTTTATTTGCATTTCAGATGCAATAACTAGCCTAGGCTGAGGCTAAAGGTCTCACTTTAAATAAATCTTTTTCAATTTTTAATAAAGTAAAAACTAACATTTATCAGTCGACCCCGAGTAACATCAAAGATAAATTATCTGCAATTTTAGGGAAAAAAATGTAGGTTTTAATCACAAACGATTTTTCATCCTTGAAAAGACATTGCAATCATGTCATTGTACCCGAGGCTGCATAAGACCTCTATTACATTCAAATTTTATTGACTCGAATAAAAGATTGCACGAATTAAATATAAATTTATCAGTAGTAAAAGTAGAATACAGGCCGCGTCTACCCGATAAATTGGGCAGGATAAACTGTGACTCGGCCCTGGATATACAGCATCGACAAGACATGAGTGATGGTAAGGATCCACTATGCGACACTTTAGCAACGTATTATGCGACAATATCTCTTGATGAGTCAGCATCAACAGAAAAAATCATCAATTAATAGGTTAAATAACAACGGTCCGAAATTGGAGCTCTGTAGAACATTGGAACTTATTAAAAACAACGAATCGCCTTATCAGTGCTAATTACTTACTAGTTTTAGTCGGAAAATCAGAGTCGATGACAGATTGATTCCTTTAAACGCGATCCACGTGGCGTCCGCTCCCACGAGTATATTGTATAGATCCTTTATTTCCGCATTTCGGCATGGTGTATAGAAAAAGACAAAAGAGCTAGAGCGACGGAACGCACGGGGTAGCTTTGAAGCGGTGCTGGAGCGCAGTTATACGCTTCGCTTATCTCCAGCGCCGGCGATTCGAATTGAAGAGCGTTTCCTCCTTCTGTGCGTCTAATGGACGTTCGCTCTGGAAGCTAATGGCGCCCTCTCTCTAGGGGTCAGCGCCGCTACAGCGCGGACCGGCAATCTCCGGTCAAGGATGCGCTCTTTATTTACATTGTCAGGTATAGAGGAGATATCTGCCCGGTACGAATATTCCCGACTTCTCTGACTGTCCGGAAAAGAGAGATAAACTTCGGATCCCGCTGGGATTTTCTACTCTGTGGAAAATGAAAGGGGATATGCATGTTTTCGGACAAACAAGAAACAATTTTTTGTTTTATCTGTAATGGTGTTTAGAAAAGATGGGAAAACAAATAAAGAGCTATACAAGATAAAGTTCAATTACTTCTCTTGTGATACATGGAGAAAAAAAAATGTTGTTTGTTTTTGTAATATTTTCTAAATCTAGATATGACAGCAAAATTATGTTAATTATAATCGGCACTAAAAAAAATGTACAATTTTATATTTAAAATTAACATGCTTTTTCTTTAACAATAAAATATACTAAATCATATATTATTGCGGTTTGTTATCATAACAATATTGGAATTTTTAAATTAACAAGGTTATATTGCACGTATTATTAAAATAGGATATCTATCTTTAAAATAGCGACTATTATTTCGTAATCCTAAATAATTGACTTGATAAGTAGCGCTTACCAGATACTAAAACCTTTACAATGCTACCACTTGCCAGGTGAATATAGGTTAATTTTTAACGAATTAACAATAGGAACATCTAACCAATAGACTGCCTAAAACTCTGCGTCCAATACAGTAAAATTTGTATGATTCCTCATACACTGTAAAAAAAGTTGCCTACAATTTTACCGGTAAATTTGCTTCATAAGGTAAAATTTCTACCATCTAGTAAATTTCACATGCTGATGTATTTTTCAAAGATTGTACTGTAAAATTCATATGTAATATTTATATGAACGGTATATTTGCCGAAAGCGTACAGTTAAATAACTAATAACATCACATTGCGGCGTATTCAAGTAAAATAAATATAAAGATCCTCAAATTTTTACCCAAATTTAAATATCCAAAAAAATTGTCAATTTTACACTTTTAAGTAAATTTTGATAGTAAACATAAGATTGTACATGTTTTTTCCTGTATTTTCCTTTCGAATTTTTATTACATCTTAAACTTACATGAAAAAGTTATAAATTTTACCGAAATCTTTTTTTCCATGTTAAATATCCTGGAAAAAACATGTAAAACAAAATTTATATGACTTATTGTGATAAATTCACAACGTTATTACATGTAATATTCCTAATTTACCATGGCAAAATTACTGTAATTTTTTACAGTGTATATAGTGCCACATGTCTTTATTATTAATTTTTATTATTACTCATTGTGGGTACCTAAGTATTGAATGAATTGAAAAAATGTTAATTGTAATTATATTAATTTGTATTTATTTTTACTATGACTTGATTCGTACATTTTTGCAATTCTATTCATTCTACTTTACATCTAATTATAGACATCAACACAAATTACGAAAATTTTGACTTTGCCACCCGTTTGTACTTAAAAAAATGGTAATAGCTGATAAACATACAAGCAATCAAGTTATTTTCTTTAACTGTTAAATTTGAGCGAGAACACTGCTCCCGTTGAAGTATACATATTCATCCAAAATTCACGTCACAAAATTTTTCCAGTTACATATAACATACAATTTTAACAAAATTTAAAATACAATTTGACAAATTTCATCATAGAATTTTCACAGAACTAACAAAATATTCCTAAAGATGGTCTAAGCCGAAACTAGTCGCATGTATTTTTGCAATTAAAGGATTGATTAAATCGAACAGCAGTTTTGTGCTATTTTACCTATTATTTCTATTTCTAGTTATTTTACATTTTTACTCCGAATAAAAAGAAATTATCTAGTAAACAGTGATCATAATATATTTGTTTATTTCACGCTTCTGTTTGTCATGGGCTACTAAATTAATAACGTAAATAATTTTTACTTTTAAATTTTATTGAATAACAAGAGAAAAAAAACATTCTCTCCAATTATGTCATGCCGTAGGCGAAAAATGAACTCATAAAGTTAAAATCTGATTTAACTAGTCGATTCTACTCATAAAATGTGCTGAATAATTTTTCCTATCATTAAAGTCAAGCGAGTTATTTGGCATTCTTGAAAAGTCGAAAAAATCAATTTTCGGCTATACCTCAAAAACAAAAGAATATAACTAATTAGTCTTCGCCATTGAGCATATCTCGGGAAAAGAGATCGAGACCTGCCTACTCGTTTTTTCCTATCTCTTACCGTTACCGAGACGCCCTATCCTGACAAGCAATTTGTACCACTCTTTACAGTAATATGCAGTCTGTAAAGTACAGAACAAATGCATAGGCGAGAATGAATACATTTACAACTATGGAAATGGCAAACTACAGTCCTTATCAAGGCTATTCTGATGACGACAGCAAAAACACTGCCAAAACGTCGGATTCTAAGCAATTCAACACACGATGAAAACTAATTAAAGCAGTTTGATATATACTTCAATTAGAAATAGTTAGGTATTTATGTATGTGTAAAATGTAAATCATCAACTAAAGCGGCTAGATGTGAAAGTTTATTCTGCTAATCAAGAAAACATTAAACGAACATCATAACCGATAGGAAAATAAACAACGAATTTACAAATTACAAACTTAAACAAAACAGGAGCTCAAAGGAGCGAGAATGAGCGGATTTAATTTCGTATCTAATTAAAATTTAATCAAGCGATCCGCGCGTTTCGTCTCTAAGAAGGGAACGTCGAAGATCTGTCTTAGGGGCGGACCGACGCACGTCCAAAGTTAATTGATCGCGCGGATAAAAAGAGCCCATTATTAATCTCGACGGCGAAATTCGCGTATTCATTCCGCGAGATGTCTTCTCGTCTATGCTCTGCCCCCCCTAATTGAATAATTGACGTCGTCCGTCGTGGATTGATTAATCGCCCAGGCGTTCTCGCGAGTTACAAACGTCGTTGACTAATAGCACGCTCGTTCCATCATCAATTACCAACTTTTACCCTTAAAATAGAAGGAGTTTGATTTTTGCTTAAGCGGCCGCAAAATACTTTTCTTCTTCTTCTTCTTCTAAACTTGTTATTTACGATTTTGAGTTAAAATTTTTGTCAACTTATAGCAATTAATATCATGATTACGAAATGTTATTCAAAGAAAAAACTGCACACTAAAAAACTTTTTTTTATGGAAAATAATTTCTCTTGCTAAATTTTTTTCGATAATTTTTCGCACTGAATAACAGTAAATGTACAGAAACTGAAAGAAAAAATCTTAGAAATTTTTCCATAATACCAGTATTGTACGTGAATATCAATGGGAAAAATTCTGTCTCTTAAGAAAAAATCCCTATAACATTGTAATATTACTAAGAAAAATATTAATATCTCTCAGGAAAAACTTAAAACTTCTTAGAATTTGAAAAATTACAGTTAAAAATAAAGTAATTTAGAAGTGAGGATGCCTAAACTTAGAAGATTGTGGTCCAAGTCAGACGTAGGCAGAACTGACATGGTATTCGGTCATAAGTGGTTATTTTTTTTATTGTTTTGGAAGAATTATTCTGGTTACTAGGACGTGATATTAATTCATGTTTTCTACAGAACATTGTGACTAAGATAAGTAAGTAATGTTTTACCTTCATAAATAAAATATACATAAAACAAGGGGCTAGACTGCAGCGCTCCGCAACCCTTTCTTAACCTCGGCACACGCAAACCGTTTGCAGTATTTTTGCGGCACACCAAAAATGATAATAATAAAACAATAAAAAAGTAACATTAAGTTGGATACACATTCGTTAAGCACATTAACTTATACATAAAATTCAAATATTTACATATAATAAACAATTTAAAAGTAAATTCATAAGTTTTCACTTATTATTTTCGGTTTACGATATCTTCAGAGTCAATGGTTACAGTTAGTGCGATACCTGTGGTTGTTTCAAAGAGCACAATAGTTTTTTATTTGGCTGGATATTTGAGACAGTAACTCGAAGTTCTTGGTCAAGGTCCTCAGGCACGATCGGTCATTTCATTAAAACGTACTGAAAAACTCTGTTCGTACCGATGAGTTACCCAGATGGTTGGATGATGGACCCAGAAAATGCCAACAGAACTTCCAAAAATTTCAATTTTAGTGCGCCGTCATGTTTTAATTTAAGAGATACCTCCCGAATCTGTAGGAACAGTGCTCCTGTAGAATTTTTAGAAAGCATTTTAAATCCACTCGTTGATCCTCGCGCTAACTTTATTTGCCATTGTTCAAGTTTCTGCTTAAAACTGTTTAATTTGTCGTAGCATGTTAATAAATTTTCAATCCGAACTTGCATTTTTTATCAAGTTTATTGAAGTGCTTTTGGCCTTAGCTCAAGCCCACCTGGGACGACGCGACGATTCTTTAAATTTTGAACGAAAAATCTCGTCTTTTTTGATAACGCCATGACTTTTTGTTCTCAATAACCTTTTTTAGTAACATATTGGTACATTGTGAATGGTATAGATACTTTACCTGAGGCAAAATTGACAAAATCAAAGTAGACCGATTGTTCTGTAATTTTTCATAACTTCATAACTTTTCATTCCGAACGATTTTTCTTAGTAGATACTAAGTAGTATCTAGTAATACCAGTAACACTAAGAAACCTTTTCTGTTGCAGCATAATTTACCTGAAACTAAAATAGTTTTTGCTCATCTGTGAGCCTGCTTGATTTAAAAAATCAAAACTAAACTAAAAGTAGGTTTTAGACCAAACAGGGCTTATTTCTCAAATATGAAATTCCTACCTATTTTTTTTTTTGATGATTTAAATAATATTGGTAACCATATAATTGTAATGTGTTGAATTATATTCTACATTCTCCACTAATATCAAGTAAAACTAATCTACAAATTTGAAATAAATGTTACACAGATTCAGGAATAGTTTTTTTACTTAGGAAGATTTTTTTTTCCTAAGAAAAATGTTTCTCCTTACCCACGATTCGAACCTACATCCTCCCGTTTAACGGACCAGATTTATTTAGAATGTGTTTATTGTAATTTTTCTTGGTTTTCCCATATATCCATTATCAAAAAAAAAATAATATATTCGTACATTCAGCATCTGTTGTCTGTATTGGGAGGAACGTATTGTCATTAGTCTGCCCCTCTATATATGCCTTGTTTATGATCACGATTCTTATGGCCGCATTTTGATGACTTAATAAATACGCTAGTCGAGACCGTGACCATCGCGGTCCGCCATTAAACATACACGACTCTCGTTAAAAACTCATCATTGCATCATGTCGTTATGTTGATGACTAGAATTATGACTGCTGCGCACTGTGCACAGGTGCAGTATGTAGTAAATATTTGTAAAGCTATTATACGTAGCCGAAATGAAAGGATTAGACCAATTTCCCAAAAATTAATTATAGAGATCATTGTAATAGTAAAGAGAATAATTATAATTTAATGGATTCCTCTGCGTTCGTTTCAGGCACAAGAGAAAAGTACAACACTTTCTGCAGTGCAAAACATCACCGCAGAGCAATAGGGAAGGTCCGGCAGCGGCTGGCGTTGTCTATCAGGATCTGGATGAGATAATACATCGACCACCGCCTCCACACCATCTAACGGCTGGAGGAAATATAGTAGCTCCATCTATAGAGGTAAAATTTCTTTCTTTTGTTTCACAAGTATACTTGAAGAAGAAAAGCAAATGTTTAAAGTTTTAAAGGGGTCAAATATGGGGGATAAGTTATGTATGCAAATTTAATTGCTAAAACTACTACACACTGTAAAAAAAAGTTGCAGTAAAATTACATGTAAAATCGTTGGTAACAAAGTTGCCTACAATTTTACAGGTAAATTTGCTTCATAAGGTAAAATTTCTACCATCTAGTAATTTCACATGCTGATGTGTTTTCAAAGATTGTACTGTAAAATTCGTATGTAATATTTATATGAACTCTATATTTACCGAACACTGAAGTAATTTTCATATGTGTTTTTATAAAGAGAGCAAGCAACTTCCTAATTCTTTTATAGCACCTAATAGGTCATACTGAATCGCTCAACCAGGGATCAAGAATGAACACGCTTACGCGAAACCTACGATTGTTTGTGACGTACATGATATCATTGAGCCAATAATAAGTTCGACAAACGAATAGAATTACTTACGCGCACAGATAAATAATCCAATAACCAATCACATTGCGGCGTATAAATTTCGTATATTCCATGATATCTATAGTTTTACCCGAAAATTCAAGTAAAAATAAATAAATATAAAAGATCCTCATATTTTACAGCAAAATTAATAGTTCACTAGTAAAATTACTTTTAAAGTGCACTAAATACCCCAAAAAAAATGTCAATTTTACACTTTTAAGTAAATTTTGAAAGTAAATACAAAATTGTACATGTTTTTTTCTGTATTTTCTTTTTGAATTTTTGTTACATCTTAAACTTACATGAAAAAGCTATAAATTTTACCGAAATTTCTTTTTCCATGTTAAATATCCTAGAAAAAACATGTAAAACAAAATTTCCATGATTTATTGTGGTAAATTCACAACGTTATTACATGTAATATTCCTGATTTACCATGGCAAAATTATTGTAATTTTTTACAGTGCATAGACATTTTCATTTGTGTTGACTTTCTTAATTACTGTTTCTTCGTAAAATATTGCTGCTGGAGCAGATCTTCTATCTTCAAAAATAGCATTTTTTCCCCTTATTATAGCACCAATTGCGCCTTCGATTATGTAAAGTTATAAAATGAATGTAAATTCGGTTCATTTGCGCGGTCAAATCCTAAGGATTCAAAATCTAAAACTGTCAATAACACCATTCGTATTAAGAATGGTGCATATCTTTTTCTCAAACTAAAAAATATGTATGAGATGTTCAAAATTATCACATAGCTTATCTAAAATCCATCACAAATTAAACTTGGACGATTTCTAGTAAACTTATCCGAAAACGGTGTTATTTGAAAAAGAAATTTTGCCCGTATGCACAAATGCGGTTTCCCACGGGAAACAAACCTATATTTTAAATAAGCACTAAAACATTCGATTTATAAAATAGAGAGAAACAAGAAAGCACATCGAAGACGTGCGGGTATGCGTTAGTTTTGATATTCTCCCGACTTACTTTGGTTAATACAGTTTGATTCAATTATTCTTGGTATTAATATTGTATATGAATGGAATAACGATTTATTTTTCTTACGTACATTTCTAAAACAAGGTAGAGCCCTTGTATGAAAGGGTTTTCATTGATAACAGTCTTATAATAGCTTTTATTTTAAATTACAAAATCGTGCAAAAAATTTTTGTTTGCTGAATGCTAACATTGATCCTTTATTTTGCCTACCATTTTTACTACTCTTAATTAACACAAATACCATTATGTAAATTCACTGTTTTAATATCTGTATTGATATTCATCGCAAGCCAAAGATGGATTGGAAGGTAGATAAATTATAATTAAGTTAAACAAGGGTAATACCCCCAGATATGATTTGATCAAAGACATACTGGAACCCACATATCCAGAAAATAACCAGCAAACCCACTATCGCCCAAGGTAGGTGCAGAAGGCTGTATGGAAGGAATTAGGAACTTAGCCTCAAGATGACTCTCTATATAGTTATACACAAGGGTAATTAGACCCATGATAACGTACAGAGCTATAGTATGTAATGGAAGATCCTAAATTTTGTATTATCTAGTTAGCCGCAACAAATAAACGATATACAGTAAATCCTGTCTTTACGGACAATTGCAACTTTTTTGTCAAAAGATATATTGTTATCTGGCCTATGTACGTCTCCTTTGCTAAAATTTTCACCATTCATGTAGTTTCACTTTTCTGACTGTAGATTATTTAACTTTAGAACAGATTATTTTAATTAATAAATAATCCTGAAAGAGCAAATAACTGTCTCTAAAATATTTAGTGTTAATAAGTGAATGTTATTTAATAATTTTCCACTGCTGGAAAATCGAATGCCATGATTTTTTTTTGCGTTCTCCAGTCAGAATGTAACAAATTTTAAAAAGTACAAGTACTTACCGTTGAAGAATCTCCAGGGAATGAGGCAAAGTAAAATTCTTCTGGGAACTTATAACCAGAAGAGATTTACAGAATGCATCAACCTGAGTAAGAACAATGTTCGCATATTAACAGGAATACTTTCAGGCCATTGTAGACTGAAAGGACACCTGAGTAAGCTTGGATTAGAAAAGGAATCTGAATGTAGATTTTGTGGGGAACAGGATGAAACACCCATCCACCTCCTCTCAAACTGCGTAGCACTGTGCAACTCGAGGGCGTTGCACCTGGGAGCATGTGAAATCAAAGAGGGAGACTTACCTAACTTGGGGCCTTCTGACATAATTCACTTTCTGAAAGGAATAGGATTGGAAGGCCAGCTGTAAAGCAGCAAGAATAGGGGACACAACAGATCTTTTAGGTCGCAGTGTAACATCACCCTTCTATCTATCTACATCTATCTACATCTACCGTTGAAGAAAAACATAATTACCCTCAGTCCAGAGAGTCTCAAGAGCTACGGTAACTGAGATATATTTTTTTTAATATTACTCTTAAATAATGCTTTATTACCGCTGATATTGCATTCGTTAAATATGGCAAGACAATGCAAGGAAAATACATATAGAATAGATAACATACGACTCACAGCAGACATTACAATGATGGAACAGAAGAGATTAAATTAACCGAACAAATTTTATAAACTAAATATTGTTGAGCTAACCAAAACTATAATTAATCTAATAAGAAAAAGGTAGTGAAAGTAATCATGTTATTTTGGTGCTTCTATTTTATTGATTTCATAAACCCGATTAGTTCTTTTTTTTTTAGTTTTTGAATAATAAACCTGTTTTAATTAAAAAAGCAAGTTATTATATTGCTCAAACTGAATTTATGGTAGAAATCTGCCAAAGTGCTCAAGGCCAACACTTGCTACAGATGCTCTTTCCTGAATAAATTGCTTTATGGAAAAATAACAGAGTCTACATAAAGATGAAGCAAATATGCACATTGAAGTTTGAAAAGAAAAACGTCATCAACATTTCGCAACACATCTCAAAAATACAGCACTGTTATTAAAAAAAATTTTAAAGCTACTAATGGACAAGTTTTATGTCTTTTCTCAAGCATTATTAATTGTATATGTTTATTATTTGAGTGTACTCACAGACTTTTCGGCAGCAATCACAGATGAGTCAACACCTAATCAATAGTAAAGTAAAAAATATGCGTTCCTCCTATGTTTGCCTCGCGCTTCCATTACAAACGATTCGTGTATATCTTGCCGTACGCAGCCTATCTTTAATCTCTCAAAGCGTCAGATCCGCTCTACCATTACGCAAAGAGAAAAGGATAACGGGCCGGATACTTTCCGCCTGTATATTTACACGCGAACAACACGCCATCGCCATGTAAAGTGTAGATTTTGTTTCACGTCGCCTGTATACATACTTACAAACAAATACGCGGGCACCGAGAGATCGTACCCGCCGTGTACGATATCCGTGCTTAGGCGAGTGTAAATTCGCGCTTTACACAGGCTGCTAGCTGCTAGCTGCTAGCTGGTCGTTACCGTTAAGCGGGGTCTCTGCCGTGTTGTATTTATACGCGTATCAAAGTGACGTGACGGGTAAAGTGAGGGTGCCAGAAGAACGACGGGGTTTTGTTTGCGAACGGGGGGACGAAAAGGGGAGAGGATTTTACTCATTTATGAGGCCGGGCATCACAATGCCGCAATTTTACTTTCAAACGCATTTGCGAATACACACTTTCTCCAATAGGATAGATTGTTACAAGCGAACAGGTCTCAAATTTGAATAAAATTTTAGGTATTGATTTTATACCGACCTCTTAATTATTTTATTAAGATGCTTATTTTATCAATAAAATTCGGAAACTTTCATCCATCTATAAGCAACAAAATATAATAAGAAATACACTGCAGAAAAATGTATTAGCAATTATCGCAATGAACAAATACGTCGTGTCTCGCTATTCCAAAGGTCTTCAGTGCCTCTCTGCAATAATTACATGTGACGCATTAGCGTATACAGCCCTCAAATAGACATTTTTATAATGCGTACTAAAACCTATGCATTTCGTCAAGCTTGTTTTTTTTTCATCATACATTTATGTATGTTGAATGAATTATGTTTTACAAAAAATGCACTTGTACCGTTGTTTCGAGAGTTGCAGAATACAGGCAAAGAACTAATGCAACATATATACAAAATTCTAGCAACAAACTTAAGGCTGTCTGGAATGTCATAAACAAAGAAGCTAAAGCACCTAAAACCGATAATCAGGAAGAGATTTCTCTCTCGGCAAGCACTATAAATAAATATTTCTGTACAGTCGGACAAGAGACTGCCGAAGCTATTTAAGGTAATGAATCATCCGAAACTTTACTACAAAACTGTGGAATAAATAATACACAATCGCTTTATCTAGAGCCAACCACTTCCAGTGAAATTGAGCAAACTATAAAACATCTGAAGGGCAAATATATCACCGACATTTATGACATATCCACCAATTTATTTAAAGAAATACATGGAGAAATAGCAATGCCCTTGGCAATAGCCATCAATAGATGCATAGAACAAGGAGTGTTTCCTAGTTTGCTCAAGGTTGGTAGAGTTTTGCCCATACACAAGGAAGGTGATAAGAACAACTGCTCAAATTACAGACCTATAAGCATCCTACCAGCAATATCAAAGGTATTTGAGCAAATCATTATGCAGAGGTTGGTAAGCTACTTTGATCACAACGAATTCTTCAGGCCTGAACAACACAGCTATAGAAAAGGGCATTCCACTGCTAGTGGTTTATTACAAGTGGTAAATTCCATATATAAGGCGTTTGATGAGGGTGAGCATGCGGAACTTAACTTACTGGACCTGTCGAAGGCGTTTGACTCAGTTAGTCATGACATATTAATACATAAGCTGGAGTATTATGGCGTGAGAGGACAACCCCTTAATTTATTAAAATCATATCTCACCGATAAACATCAATTAACGGAATGGAATAATACTTCATCCGAGCTTATGACTATCTCTCACGGGGGACCCCGTCAAGGGTCAATATTGGGTCCTCTGCTATTTTATCATCTATGTCAATGACCGCCCGTCTAATATTAGTGAAGCTCAGATATGGCTGTATGCGGATGACCCCTCACTACTAGTGCACGCATCAAATCCGAAGGAATTTCAACAAAATTCAAGACAGACAATTCAAAAGGCTGAAAACTGGTTTGCCGCCAACAAATTAAAAGTAAATATAAACAAAACACAAAACTTTAAAGCTTCAAATCTTGACCATGTAGGTAAACAAAACAATTTGTCATTTATTAAACAAAAACATTTTATTTATAATTTACAATCTTTACATTTATTTATATACTTGAAAAAGCTTTTCAATAAAGCGAAACGTCGTATTCATGCACGTTTTTAATATTGAAGATCTAAAAACCAAGAAAAAAGAAATTAAATAAAACACAAAACTTACATTTCTCAACTAAGACCACCGGTGAATCAACGGCAGTAAAATTTCTGGGCATCACGGTAGACTCTCTTTTAACATGGCAGGATCACCTAAATGAGTTGGCTAATAATCAAACATCTGCTCTTTTTGCCATCAGAAGACTGAAGCACATCGCCGGTAAAGATGCTGCAAGGATGGCATATTTTGCCAACTTCCAATCTCACCTTTGGTATATATATCTTCTGGGGAATGACAACTGGATCGCAGAGAATCTTCTAGAATCCTACAAAAACGAGCAATAAGATATCTCTGTGACCTTGAAAGCAGACAAAGCTGCAAAACATATTTTATTAATCAGAAAATACTCACTCTCCCCTCACTTTACATATTCTGTTGCGTTACCCATGTCCATCAAAATAAGGAGGTATTTAAGACGAACGGAGATAATCACACATATAACACCCGTGATCGTAACGCACTAAGAACACCATATCATAGACTGACACGTACACAACAGGCGGCAGATTTCTGGGGGTGTAAACTCTATAATCACCTTCCGCAACATCTGAAGAGTCTACCTCTTGGAGCCTTCAAACACAGGGTTAAACGCATGCTAGTCGAGGGAGAATACTACGAAATCGAGGATTTTTTGGCACATCCATGCATCTAAATTTTATATATACACATATACTGTTTTTTTTTTCTTTTTCTTCAATGTTTGTTTGTTTCTGTCTGTATACAGTCTAGTTTTTTTTATTTATATCTTTGTGCTATTTATATTCATATATATTTTTTTGACATCTGTAGAAACTTCTACAAACAATTTATTTTGACTTTTCTGTAATGGTGTTATTACAAATATACGTATATTATTATTATTATTATTATTATTGTTATTATTATTATTATTAATATGAAATTTCCTTAAAATAAAAAGTAATTAATATTTCATACCTTTAATAACAACTCAATAGAAAAATTTGATTACAAAATTGAACTAGATTTACAAGGATATAATCTTAAATTTGACTCATTTGTTCGTACTGCAATTTCCGCTTTGTAAACTCCCCCGATATCGTTCTTGAAAACAATAACCACCCCGGGAACAGGAAGATTTATTAAGGTGAATGCTTTTTTGAAGTATCTTCCGCGAAAGCGTCGCTTACATAAATCCACCCGAACAGCGGTGCGGATATTAATTTTATTCCCGTTATCAATCCGATCTCCCATTAGGCACAATCTAAATGGGAGCGAAGCGAGGCCGCTTCGATGCCGCCCCAAAATTATCCGAAATAATTCCGTCTCCTTCCGATGATGTCGCGTCCGCTTTATCATCGCTACGATTATTGTTTATTGCGCCCATTCACAGATTCGTGACTCGCTTAATGACGGCTCTTCGGTAATTGCGCGCGTGGAATCCCGGCGACCGAATTCGGGCGACCGACGAGAAATGTAAATATGGTCCGGAACCCGGGGAATTAAACGGATTATCTCGCCCCCACTCGTTTTTAATTGTTAAATGCGGGAAGCCGGGCCGAAATAAAAAAAAAAGGCGAGCATCGACGGGGATAGAAACGGCCGACCGCGCTTCTGCACGGATCCTTAAGCGTTTTCCGAAATGGAAAAAAAAATGTTTCCCCCTGAAGTTTAAACGAACGCTAAATCCGTGCGAGCCCTTTACAAAGTACAAAGTGTAGTATACGGAACCCTTCGTTAAATACCCGTGTTCGGTCATTTTATTTCAATTTGTATGCAAAGGGAATATTTGATGAGTTGTACAGTCGTTGTTATATTTGATTTTAAACTAAACAAATTATCTTTTACGTTGTACGCGATATAGCGATGGAACGTTTCATTTAAACAACCGCATCACCGCATTAAACAAAGCGTTTATAAATATTTATAATTCACATTCTAGAAAAAAAACTTCGCCCAGAAATTTTATAAATTTTAAGGTTGTTCATTTTAGAAGTTTCCCAGAATAACTTAATGTTTTAATGCACAAAATACTCAATTTAAATCACTTATATACTTACCCTTATAGTAGAAGGGTTGCCATATTTTCAAAAGCAAAAATACGGACAGTGCACCATATCAATTAACATTTCCGTGAAATGTTCTTCAATATTCACTTGAGACATATTGTTTATTATATAAAAATATAGATATATATCTCTTCAGACCTGATGCTACTGGAAATGCAATGTTAACGCACATCATACGAAAGTTTGAATGCTAAAATAACTATAAAATGACAAATGTACGACAAATTGGAAAGTAGAAAAAAGATACGGACGCCTTGCAGAAATACGTACAAACTACGGACAGTTTATAATTTACGGACAAGGCTTACAAAATACGGACTGTCCGTAAAAAATACGGACGTATGGCAACCCTACCTTATAGTAATATCGTTCCTGTTAAAAATACCACCTGTATTAGGTGTGAAATGCGTTAATATTCCCTTTACAATAAGTCAAACTATCTTGAATTTCGTGTGATTAGCAGGTGCAAAACACCTAAATCTATTCTTCGCTTACGTTTATCACCCAATAACTATGAACCTAAATCATATTTTCAAAATATTATCACACAGTCTTACGCAGCATACATTCCTTGACATACACACCAAATTTCATGGATCTAGCAGAATAAATAAAAAAGTTATAGACGATTTAGTAGATCGGCGCATCGTGCGTCGGTCAATGCAATGCGGATCAAGTTGGAGTGAAAATCGTTTCGATGAAGAACTGTACGCGCTTGTATATCTACGCCAATAAGGCAGACGAAGAGGGGCCGATAAAGTGGGAAAGCGCTTCGTCTATCGTGCGTGCCACTATGTAATTTTTCTGTTGCGTTTGTTGCACGTTATATGTGCAAACGTGAATTCTAAAAACGCGTGTATAGATTTAAGACGCAGAAGCTACCTCCTTGTCTGTTACGTACCTTACGGTCAATCTATCTATATGTATTACGTAAATTAAAACAGTGTGGGCCGATTTTAAAAATCTTCTTTCGCTTTCGTAAAGCTATAGAAATTTTTTAAATACTGATTGATGAAGATAGGCGAATATAAAAATTCGTTTTTTTTTGATAACAGAAAAGAAAAGATAATTATCTGTTCTTAAAAAATCGGTGAAGGGATAAAAATAAAGGACGAATAAAACGCTGCTCTAGAGGGGTGATTTGAAAGTGTTTTAACTAATAAAAAAACAGTAATATCAACGAGCGAAATAAATCAGTTATCTTTGCGCTGATTAGGAAAGGGTGTGAACTGTTTTTTTTTTTTTTTGTAAGCAACACCAAGAAGGGGTAACATTGAGAAGGAAAATAAAAAAGCTTGAATTGCTTATTATCTATCCTACAACTTAATGACGTCACTGTCTAACGTTATTCATTCATAAATTTTCCACTAATGTAATTATATCCGTCGTTATCTTAAACATCCCTCAAGATTTACGCATTATTGTTATTGAAATATATAGACAAACCTCCAAGCTTATAAGAACCAGATATATTTTTTCTCCCACAACTTCCAATGTCTTTTAAAAATTGCAAATAGTATATTATTAAAACAATATTGACTGAGGGCCGTTTGACACTATATATTTTCGTGTAGCGAATTTCGTATAAATTATTGTGCAAGTAGGTACTTATTGTACAGTGGCATACGTATTAATTGCAAGTTTTCTTGTATTAAATTATATACGAAATATTAGAACATGTTCTAATTTCTTGTACATATATTCACCATAAAATTAGCCACCCAATGCTGGAGCAACTTAAATAATCTCACATCATATAACATAACCTGCTATAACTTTTTCAGAGTTAATGTTTATAAGCGTAGTGTTTTTTGAATGCGATTTGTAAGATTAAACTTGTTAGGCAACGTAGCAACTGTGTACACTCAAAGATGTCATGGTCTCGGGATCAAATAGAAATACTTATTGATCAATATTACAGCCATCCGTGTCTGCATGTAGCGAAATCAACGTTATACAGAAACAAATATGCAAGAAATGCATTTTCGTGACCATAACTTCCTATTAGTACTTCTCTTTATTTTTTTTTTTCTCTTACTTATTTTTATGCCAGCAATTATGCATGCCGACAAAGCACAGAGAGTTTTACAATAAGTATTATCAATTTTCATCTTCTTAATGCAATAAAAGAGCCCAGGAAAATAGTTTAAACAAGCCAAACTAAACCTTTATTCCTAACTAACCTATTAATCATTAGACATCTGCGGTTGACATAAATTATCATATATCTCCACCAATAGCAGGCATATATATTAAAAGAAATTGAGCAAGAACTTATTAGTGCATCAAATGGCAAAGTGATGTTCCTAGATTTCCAAACAAGTTTTTATGTACAATATCTTCTATGACAAATGTGTTGAATTCATTACAAGAAAATGTATAGTGTCAATCGGGCCTAACGCTAAGCAGTGCATTTGTTTAACGACATAGCAGTGACAATTACATCTGTCGACATCCTTGAAATTTGTCAAGATTGACATATTGTTGTTACTAAAACTTATAAACAAAACTTCGAACTTATAAATAGCACATTTATTTTTTCATTCACAACTTCCAATGAAATTAAAAAAAATGGTGAATAATACTAATACTGGGATGTGCGTTGATTTGACGCATAGTAGGAATCATTATAGCCACCGATATCTTAAACATCCCTCAAGATTTGCATATTGTTGTTACTGAAATCTCATAAACAAACCTCGAAGCTTATAAAAACCGCAGTATATTTTTTCTCCACAACACCCAAGTTTTTTAAAAAATATCGTATAGTGTTAGTAAAACAATATGCGCTAATGTTAGGAAATGCATCTGTTCGCAACATAGCAGTGATAATTACATCTGTCGACATCCTTGACATCTGTCAATTTTCGATAGTGTTATTGCTGAGACTTATAGACAAATCTTCGAACTTATAAAAACCACATGTATTTTTTCTCCCAAAACTCCCACTGTCCTTCAAAAATATTCCGAAAGCAATGAAAATAATTGATATAAAAACGTTTCAATTTATTCATATATATTTATTTTTGTATCTATTACCATGGTTCCCAAAAATAAATTTTAGATTTTCATCAAACAAAATTATATTCACAGTCATCAGTATTTGGAAAAAAAAATAATTCCGTAACCCGTTCACAAAAATTAATTTCAATATTAAAAAAAAAAAATGCGCCCGCCTCATAAAGGCGAAGGAATTTTGAAATTCGCTCCAACTGTTTTGAATTTATAAATATAAACAAACGGACCGTAAGGTGCGTGTGACAGACAAGGAGGCACCTTCTCCGTCTTAAATCTGTCCGCGCATTTCGGAATTCACGTCTCCCATACGATGTGCGACAAACGCAACAGAAAAATTACATAGCGACCCGTAAGATAGACAAGGTCGTAGCCCATTTTATCCCCACTCTATCGCACGCACTCCGTCTGTCTTATTGGCGAAAAGATAGGAGAGCGGAGTCCTGTTCACGAAAACGATTTTCACCCCAAGCTGATCCACATTCCATTGACCGATGCACGGTGCATCGATCTACTAAATCGTCTATAACTTTTTTATTTATTAATCTAAATTTATGAAATTTGATATGTATATCAAGGAAGGTATGCTGCGTAAGATTGCTTGATCAAATTTGGAAAATATGATTTAGGTTTATATTTATTGGGTGATAAACATGAATAAAGAAAGAATTTATGTGTTTTGTGCGTACTAATCACACGACAAATTAAGGTAGATTGACTTATTACGTTTTGTTTTTGGTTTAGGGAATCTTGTAAAGGAGAACATTAAAGCATTTCATGCCTTGTACAAGTGACACTTTTAACAGAAAGGATATATTGCACTATCGGAAGCCGCACTTTACACAGATCAATTAAATCGTCTATAACTTTCTCATTTATTGTTCTAGATTCATAAAATTTGATATACATATTAAGGGAAATGTGCTGCGTATGATTCTATAATAATATTTGGAAATTAACTCGGGTATTTATTGTGTAATGTAAATTTATAGTAGTAAATTTACTACGAGATTACCAGAATCTTTTTTTTTCCTGAATTGCCGTTTATTTATTAGATTTTTATAACCGCAGAGCAGTGTGCTTATATCTCTCGATTTAAAGCATTAATTTAATGGCGAATAATTAACAGGATAATTGTCTTGAATTAAAGCAGACATTCTTAATATGTACATACTTGTTTGTCTGAGTATACGTATATACAGCAGCTATTTAAAACTTAGATGCAACCTCTTTGATATGGTCAGTAACCTATTCCATGACACAATCGGTCCATTCGCTTAAACTGTAACGGTATAACATATTTATTAGGCCATTAAAACAACGTCTAGTAGACTGTGGCTTGTAACCTGCGCGCAACAACTGTCAAAATAACATGCCGCTCCAGTAATAATAACGACATATTAAAACAATTATTAGATCCTCTACACCGTCCTTAGAGGTATAAAAAAAATAGAATTATAACCGCTCTAAAAACATGTCATATTCACCGGAGGAATAAGAAGAAATAAAATAATGTCTCCTTTCTAAACGGGACGTTTATACGGCGTACGCACATGTTTATGATTTAGGTTTACGAGCGATTAAAATAAGTTTCTGGGGTAGGCTTCGGCGAAGTGCACCATCATACAGATGTTTGCCGTACCGAATTTGCCGCAGACACAACGCAAGTTCTCCGACCGCTCGAGTTATTCCTCCTCAAGTTAATTAATGCAATTGCCCAGAATCATATTTTTAATTATCGCAACTACGTAGTAAGACAGCTCTTTCCGTCCCTTTTATACGCGATGCGTATACAGTAAAGTCTATCTGACTGACGTCTATTTCTGCTTAGGTATATGGGCTTTTATTATTTACGAGACAGTCGGCGACGGGTTATTAAAGATACTTACCGGAACGGTTTCTCCTTTGAAGCGCGTCTAATTGCCGTTACGGAGCTATCGAAATAAATACACTCACCGCCTCAGTATATTAACAGAAGAAGACCGATGTAATTGAGTTGTACATGCCAGGAACGACACTACACACAGCTCGGTTTTATTATCGTGGACGCGCCCTAGTTCTAAATTTAATCGTTAATTGATAATTTTTCTAATTATTCTTCTTTCTGTCATCTATAGACGGACTATCAAGCAGGGATACCTCTAATCACACTAACGGAGTATGAGACGCCGTTTGATGCGATAGGTTACATCGACTCGGAAAATACACAGGATTCTGACACAGAAGCGTAAAGTTCCTTTATTTATTTATTTTTTTGTTTGTCTCGATTTTGTGTTCCGCATTTGTATCCGCTTATCTGTGCCATGTTCCGCCATTCTCATTTACATACGTGTGCCGTTTTCAGTGTTCTGATGTTGAGCGTGTTCGCCTGATTTATTTCATTCATTTTAATCATTCGTTAATGTTTAAGCCGAATTGTTCTTTTTTGTTTGACTACGTTACGTGTATTTAACAATAAATCTGCGGTGACTGGAAATAAAAGGCTTGGTTTTGAGTTGGCTAATTTGGAAAGCTATAAATAAGTAGTATATTATGTAGTAATAATTTAGAATTATAGCCAAAAATGTTGCTATTAACTAACTTTATAGTCTTAACAATTATTGCTTTAGTTGCTCAAGTATGTGCAGAATAACTACAAAAATAATAATTTTTTGCTGAGAGACATCACACACTTCACTCAATTGTGTTAAATCATTGCTTACACAGAAAAGTTTTGTTGTGATGTTACGTTTAATGTTTGATTGCCTTATTTTATTTATACTTACTGATGTGCATATTAATCAATGCTCAGAAAACACAGGTTGTCACATTCACGAGAAAATAATGCGAGAAGGCTTACAACTGTTAGTAAAAAGGTGTGAAAGGATTACACATATCAAGAGGAGAAATACCTTATAGAGTATGATATGATCAAAGACTTACATGATGGAACCCACACATTCAGAATACACTATCGCCCTGGTCAGAGCTGGAATATACGCAGAGAGGGCCGAAAAAAGGCTCCTTCGGTAAGCTTCAGCATAGACACAACGGTGTTATAGATTAAGGTTGCTGTAATTTACCATTGTGTCAGAGAAATAGAAAGAAAGCTCGGTTCAGCTAGATAAAAGCGTCACTATCTTCTCTGACAGTTAGTTCCGTAGGTGTGAACTCTAAGCTGATTTGGTAAGCGACCTAAATGAGGTGGGCACCCACAGGGAATTAACATTTTTCTTAGCCACTCGCGCGTGCGGAGGAATGAGGCAACGGACGATTTGGCCATGGTCAAGGTCATTTCTTGAAAAATCCATCAATGACTGTTCAGATAATCAATCCAGAGGGTGGTGGCAAAAGTCATTGAGACAGAGACTGACAAAAGAGTGTTTAAAGGAACAGAGGCCTAATTTTACTGAGTATCTAGTATCTACTGAGTAAAGATAGGAAGACTGTCAAAATGATAGTAGATTAAAAAAGAAAAAAAAATTAATGAACATACAGACACGATCAATCCATGTATATTAAGTATTGTTAATATTTTTCTTGACATACTACAAAAAAAATTACATATATGTTGCCTCCCAATATAAATGCATTTGAAATTTGATGCATGTCTGGTTGTTCCACAGATCTTTTTAAATTAGGATCACGGAACAATATCAAGATATTTTAAAATAACGTTGTCATAATTATATAATAAAATTCGACATGTAATTATTTTTTTAGCAATTGAAAAAGACAAATAAATTGTCTAAACATCTTACTACATGTAATTAGTTCGCTTTCATTAATCCAATACTTCCACAAATCAACCGTTTAATATATTAGAAGATAGCTACAAACATGGAGAATGTAAAAATGATAGTAAATCTGCTGACTGGTCACAGTAGACTAAATAAGCACATGTACAACATAGGCCTGGTAGATAATGCTACTTGCAGATTCTGCCAATAGAAGGAAGAAACACCAGTTCATGTGATGTGCCAATGCGACGGCCTAGCGAGGACAAAGTTTGTAGTAATGGGTATGGAGAATCCCACAGCTAGCAGCTTCACAACGAAGCCGCTCTCAACAATGATAGACCTAATTAAGAGGGCAAAATGAGAGACGGCCTTCTAGAAAAAAGGGAATCACAATAGATTTAAAGAGGTAGTGGTGAAACAAGCCTGAAGACTACTGCAATCCCCAAGTTTTGACTCTAAGCTAGTTTACGACTGCGTGAGCGCCCTAAATATAGTGAGCACCCAAAGAAAATTAACATTGACGAATGATCTGGCCAGGTGACCAAGGTCATTCGTTGGAGCTAGCCTTGTGGCATTGTCAAATCGCAAATTAAAGTCCATCAATGAATGGTTACATAAGAATAGCAAAAGTTACCAAGACAAATGCAGGCATAAGAGTTCCTGAAGGAGCAGAGGCCTGAATTTACTAAAGACCTATTGAAGAATGTCAGGAAGACTGTCAAAATGATAGATCTGCTGACTGGTCAATGTAGACTAAATAGGCGTATGTATAACATAGGCCTGGCAGATGAGGCAACTTGCAGATTCTGCCAAGAGGAAGAAGAAAGACCAATTCACGTATTATGCCCATACGATGACCTGGCGAAGACAAAGTTTCGAATACTGAGCCATGATCAAAAGTGATAGGTCCAGTGAAGAGGGCAAAATTAGAATGCGGTTTCTAGGACTAAGGGGATCACAATAAATCTGAAAAGATCGCGATGATAAATTCATGTCCATATGACCGTCTCAACACTAATTTGATGTAATCTCCTGTGCGTATCATGGATTTGTTTTTTTATATTTATTAGTAGATAGATAGATAGAGCTTTTATTGTGTATGCCAGTAGCAATACTGAGGACACATTGTCAATGTTTACAGAGTATAATCACACAATAAATATAAAACTTAAAATACTACACATTTGACATGATAGAAATAAATTCCTCAACGGAGTAGATGCAGTGCTCAAGAAGCAACGCCCTTAGTCGACGTTTAAGTACTCGTAAACCGGCAAGAGACTTTATATGGCTTGGTAATAAATTAAATAATTTGATTCTTATCGAAGTAGGGTATCATCTAGTAATTTCCAGTCTGTTTAGTGGCTCCTTATAGTTCTCTTTTGCTCTAGTGTTATAATTATGGATGTCAGAACATTTTAAAAAAGTTAGTTGAATATCAAATATATAACAGAGCAACTCCATAATGTATATACTAGGCAAGGGTAGAATAGCCAATCTCTGAAAGTGCGGGCGACAGGATTCGTAACTTTTAATACCCACTAAACATCTCACACCCCTTTTTTTGGGTAATAAAAACATCCCGTGATAGTACCGACGAGCGCCAGAATACTTTGCCATAGGTTATTCGCGAATAGACTTGACTATAATAAAACTTGAATAAGTCACTGGAATGCAAGACATATTTTAAATTTCTAATTTGATAACAAGAAATGTTAATCTTTTTAATAAGACATTCACAGTGCGACCTCCAATTCAAATGTTCATCTAGAGTCATGCCTAAAATTTAATTGTTGTTTCACGCTCTATATGTGAACCGCTGTACATTACATTATTTGCAGTATTTATCGAATAGCGCGAAGTATGAAAATACATGTAATTAGTTTTAGTTAAATTAAGCCTTAACTTATTGGAAGTAAACCATCGGCCAGCTCACTAAGAAGTCTATTTGCTTCAATTGTACCTCCACAGATTCCTGCCGACGACAATGGATGATGTATCATCGGCGTATATAAAAAGGGATTGTCGCATAAATAAAACAATGTTATTGATGAGCATTAAAAATAAAATTGGCCCCAATATTGAACCCTGCGGAACTCCGACGGTAACAGGAAGACATGATGAAGAATAGACCTTACGTAGAGGATCGTTTAACATTCTGATGACGTAATGTTTTTGCTGGTCATTATACAAAATTGTGGTAATTAAAGTAAATCAGTCAAGAGTCCATACATAGCTTGTTAGAGATCATTTATATCAGAGCGCAGTTGTGCACTCGCTCTTGTGTCTAATACATATTCTTCGTTTCGTAAGTTCGCGTTTCCAAAAACGAAGGACCCTCGCAGAGTAGGTAAACTCGATATATAAACGATGAACGTCGTACTTCCATGTTGAAAGACTGGCAGGCACTTTCTTACATCTAAATATTAATACGGCCGGAGCAACGTAGGACAGACGAATATAAAGCAGACAGACGGACATAGAAACCGTACCGTACTGACGTTTAAATATTTGAAACTCCCACCCTTCCACGACAACTGTACAAAAAGCAGCACGGTAAAGACTTTAAAGCGCCCGAGGTCCCTTTCTCCGGACGAAAACAAACACTAAGCAACAGAAACAAATATGTATAAAGCGGTAGCGAGTTGCCGCGCTGCCAAAGGACTAGAAATAAAACACCTCCAACTACGTCTTCTCTGCTTCTTCCTGTGTATAGGTTGGTATTTGTGCGTTGGAAGATGCCGTGGAAATTCTACGTGGACGAATTATTATTGCTAGTAAAGTAAAGTTTAGATATTTGTGTGTACCATCTTTAACAAATTAAATGCGAATTGAAGCACCACAAATCTTCGATTATTTATGCAACCGAAACTACAAATACTGCGTACCGAGCAATGCGTAATTCAGAATTGTTTGCAAATGATTTTTAATTACTATTTCAGTGTACTGCAGCTTCGATCGCATTAATAATCGAAGATTTGTGGAGCTTAGATTCTCATTTAATTTGTTAAAGATGGTACATACATATTTAAATAATATACAGCAGGAAAACAGCCAGTATTGAAAGAATGGGAGATTAAAACTTGCAGGCTAAAATCTTTTTGTAATATTTATTACAACTTATTATGTATAAACGAAATAAATAATAAACATATTAAGATTAAGTTGTATTATGGTTTCGAACGTAAAAAGGGTAATTGTTATAAGTATTGTGTCCCTGCCTGGATGAATTTGCATCACTATTCTACTCTGTTAGGGTAAAAGCTATTGCCTATCCATTTTATCTTAGGGTATTAATCAAATTTCAGTGATGACAGAAATATTCAAAACTGAAGCACTGATGACACTACATACTTTAACTTTACACCTTACTACAAATTTCACTACCCCCGACGCACGTTTCTTCAACAAACCTATCATCAGCAATAATATTGAAACAAATAACTATGCTAAATCTCTGCTTATTTATACTTAAAAATGGCATAATACAAGTAATAAACTAGAAAGATCTAACGAGTAAGTTTAAAGTATATATTGCTGTGTTCCATAAGAGGGAAACCACCAACCACATTAAAATGTAATTATTATTTTATGTATACACCTGTTTGTAAGTCCAGTATAATTTGGATTAGATCGTGTTAGTAATCATGGAAATTGAATATAATTTATCGTCTGGCAACTGTACGATATCCTGGTATCCTAGGTGTTCACTTTACTTGAATGGGGTAGTGACCCAATGTAATTCGTTGTGAGAAAATGATGAAAAATCCTTGGTGACGGGGTTATTGATAAAAAAGCTTCTAGAAAGGTTTATTTTATTTTTATCAAGTGGAATGAATTCAGTGGTTTTCCTATCTTACGTCTGGTATTGAAGGGGATCTTCTATGTAAATTCATGTAATTCTATTCTGAAAATACGTGAGGATTGTTCGACATTATAAGAAATTTTGCTGTGTCTACTACACCTGGGTATTTGTTCTACATGGGAGTGTGCATGTGTTTGCTGTTCCGAGTCTAATCATACTTCCTGAATGTAACGAAGGAGGTCTGTTTCCCTGAATTTTTCTGCTACCGATGTTATTCTCCTGGTCGGGGCCTTTTAGCTGAATATACGAGCGAATCTGGATTGTCACTACAAGGAAATCACATTCGGAGGGTCCTCTGGTGTCTGTATAAACCGGTAAACGAGGTATCTGGTCAAAACATTGTTTAAATTTTTGTATAAATGAATTTATGACGTCTATAATATTTTGAGGTTATTATTATTTCGTATGAGATTAAAATTCTGAACTTTTATAAGTTGGCAAACGTGGTTGGTGGTTTTCTATTCTCTTATGATAGCGCGGGATATTTTAAAAGTTCCTTTTTGAATTAAAGAATCTAAATTATACCGAATAATTGATAATAATTGTTTGAATATCCCAAATAACTATACTCACCTTGAGTAAGAGTTCTCATATCATTTATATGTTTCTGATATGAACTTATTAATAAATTACACAGTTTTATTAACGAAAGCGCATTTGATACATTGAATTATGAAGAATTAAACTATAAATTCAGTATTTAACAAAGTAAAGGCATAATAGTAAACAAGTTAGTGATTTAGGAGGACCAGTCGTACAACCCTCATGGCAGCGAGTTCGTAACTGTAAGAATAATAAAGAAAACTACTCATTGGTTAGTAAGAGGGGAGACCACTAGTGCGCATGATCTGGAGTGGTAAACTTTAGATATCTTCGATAAATACGGTATTTTATAGTCGTCTAGTGGATTGAGTTTGCATTGTGTCTATCATTGTAGGAAGGTATCTGCAAAGAAAAGGCAGATGTAATTAGAAAGTTATTTATTTATTTTTCTTTTCCGTAAAAAACATTAGCCGGAAAAATCACAATAATATATAAGAAGAATTTTACTTTGCCTCATTCCTTGGAGATTCTCCCAATAATTAGATTTTCTCTGCTCCATTTCTCCTTTCAGTTTCTTCAGAATTATACTGCTTATCCAGCAAAAGGGTTCAAGCCCTACAAAAGGTATTCCAGTCCCTTTTTTTGTGAGATTACCCATTATTCTGTCACACCCTCTACCACAATATGGAGAGGGTTAAGATCCAATACTGCCTCGATAGCTGCTGTTGGGCAAGTTCTCATAGCCCGCAGTTATTGCTCTAACAATATCGAATGTTTAAAATAAAATAAATTATCTTGATTGTTAAAACAATGCTATAAATATTGTCAAGTCTACATAATTATTTAACATTTTGTTACTTTAACAAACATTTTTGTGTGACTGTATTTAACCAATTTTTTTTTTGATCTCTATTTTTGTGTTAATTTATTGCAGTAATCTGAATAGAGATTGATCGCTATTAGCTATAAATAAAATATAATAGTTTTTGATTGGTTTAAAGGGTGGTTTAGAAGGATTCTAATCAAAATAATTTTTACGAGCAACAAAAAAAAAACATTATTCACATCATTTGCTAGGGATTAAAGTAAGCTACGAAAATTAACGCGGGACCATGTCGACGCCGAAGTGCTCTTCAGCGGTCATAACGCCGCGAAATAGGCACCAGCACAATAGAACTATACGACAACTACAGTGGAGCCCGAAATGGATGCACATTAGCTTGATCCCTTCTATTTGCATTTTAATCGAGATAGGTATGTTTTCGCCGCTCCACCGCTAGAGCAACAACACATGTGTGTACAAGTATGCACGTCGTATACACAAAGCGGGGGCGCTTATATTCGCGCGCCACTACTCGACAAATCTCGGCGCTTAATCAAACGACCCCCGCGTCAAAAGCAGCAGACACACACACATACACGGACGCACACATATCGCACCCACAGGCGATGTTTTACGACTCTTGCGTTCGCCCCCGCAAACAGTTCGTTAAATCGTTGAAGTGGTCTGTGTATGCGCCGTCGTGCGGGGAAATGGTCCTCGGAGGATAAATCGAGAGGGGAAGCTAGAGGAAACATGCTCCGTGTTTTCGGAACGCTTCGGTTTTCGGTTTAGGTTCCGAATTAATTATTCCGAAATCGGAACGTAAAAGTCGCCGTTTTATGTAATCTGGGTGTCTGGTTTATCGTTCGCCTTTTACGTTATACGAGCTGCGCTTTTGTCCCAAACTAATCTAGGACTATTAAGTTAATTGAAATGGTAATGGCGACGTGCTACGACAGATCCTTTTTATGGACGTCGACATCATGAAAATTTTACTATAAAATTTGATAGAAAAAGTGATTTTTACAATGAGCACAGAGCGGCGATAAAATAGCTTAATCTGGAAAAGTTGCCTTCCAGGTGTTGGTTGTTATCAGAAACTTTTTTTTTTAAATAGCAATTAACTTTTCTCTCTTTATTTTCTGATGAAGGAATGGTCTTCTATGAAGCCGTCATTTATTCGCAAAATTTACAAGGAAATCGAAAAATTAATTCATCCATAAGAATTGCAGCAAAATAAAAATTCCAGTAAGCATTGCTTGTCTCAATGTCTTACACTAACTTAAGTCAAATTTCCATTTCTGTCAGCTAAAAATATCAACTGCTGTTGTACATTTAAAAAAAATTCAAAACTATGGCACTGATAACATTACATACTTTAAGCCAATCCTTCATAAATTTTACAGCGTTCCAATAGCAAATCAGTATTACTCCTAATGATGATAGCTTTGCTATTGAAACGTGCTTTCAGTACAGTGAAGTTTGTGGTAAGGCGCAATAATAAATAGGAAAAGAAATTACATAGAAGAAATATTGAAGAACAGAAAAGGCCTTACTACTCAAGAAAAATAGAACAATCTGACAACAGAAATAAAACTATATGAATAGTGTGAACAGGGATGAATTGCGAGTAAGGAGGAACAAGCAACTTCATAAGCTACAGCAAGAGGAGTTGAACGACAGAAAAATAATTGGTAGCAAGTTTACTCTGCACTTCTCAGTAGGTGATGAAGAAACGATGAAACACTATTTTAAGGGCACTAAGGTTTATCGTATCGTGAGAATGCAAACGTACTTACGTAGCATAACTGAAAATACTCTTAGAAGAACTATAATGGCTATTAAAAAGAAAAACATAACTGGCTCGGACGATCTACCCATGGAAGGAAGTGTTAACATTAATTTGTATCTACAAGAGGGGCTCTTTCCCTGCTTCTTGAAGTGCGCTAGAGAAGTTTCTGTTCCAAAAAGCTCGTATAGTATGCTTGTGGAACAGTACTGTCCCGTTTCGAAACTAAACATATTTTGCCAAATCTATGAAAAAATTCTATATGACCAAATACACAGTTTTATAAATGAATTTATTGTTAATTCTACATGACGGACAACATGGATTCATAGCCGAAAGATCTACCGAGTCAGCTAGTTTTGAACTTCTGGCACATATTCATAAAAAAATTGGATGAGGAAATGATAATTTTGGGCTTATATTTCGATTTTTCCAAAGCTTTCGATTTGATAGACCCGAGGTATGTCGAAGAGAAGCTGTACGCCATGACAGTTAGGTGTGTAGCGCTTGACGTAATAATTTTGTTTTTGTCCGATCGGAGGCTGTTTGTGTCGGTTGATGGAATGTCATCTAGGGAGTACTTGCTGGAGTATGGGGTTGCGCAGGATTCGACGCTGGAACCTTTGGTATTTCCATTATATGTGAATTACCTATACGAGCATATTAAGAATGGACTCATTGTAAATTATGCAAACGATATTTCGTTGATGGTGTCAGCACCTCAACAGAGTGAATTGGAGTCGCGAACAAAATGGTCTATGTACAATTTACCTTCGGAAAGCGTCCTCAGCGAACATTTAGTGATTTCGCTATAACTACATGTGTTAGGTTCATAGGTTTGATGGTAGACCATCATTTTAGTTATGATGCCCACGTGAACTCTGTAACAAAAAAAAATAATTAAGGCATTTTATGCGATATTTAAACTAAAGAAAGCGTGTTGACACGCTGTTGAACATTTATAACGTGATGGGATATTCGTATGGTATAGTGACGTGAGGCGGTGCACTATCTGTGACCAGTATGGAACGACTTCTAATCGCACAGAAAAAATTAATCAGGGTAATATTTGTCTTGCTAACACCGACTCATGTAAACCGGTATTTAAAGAAAAAACTAGTGATGTGCTTAATAAGCGATTTTTGCACTCGGCTATATCGGCAAGGCAAAGACTCCGTAATATGCGTCTATACATATGTAATACTTGAGCGAGTAATGAATAGAATTGTAAATATTTTTTGCTGATTAACCTTTCGGGTTATTTATCGCGCAAAATGTTTATATAAACGCTCCTTAATCATTTACTCGCTCAAGGACATACTATGTACACAGGTATTATATGGACGCATGGAGTGTCTATTAGTTCTCAGAATCCTTTCTTTCTCTATAATCGAGTGCAAGAATCACTTGTTAAGCACATCATCAAAAAAAAAAGCTATTTTAACGGTACCTGCAATCTACATTTACAAATGTTGCGTGAACATGTTTGATAACTGTAATTATCAAATAAATGGTTATGGCCATGAGTACAATACAAGGGGAAGGAACGATTTACGGGTGCCGGCGCACGACGTTATATGAAAAAGGGCCTGGATTTTCGTGTGTATCTATATATCGCCGCTTACCCGAACACATGAAGAATTGTAAAAGTATTGGACAATTTAAGGTGTATCTAAAGTAATATCTGGTCAATGCATGTTACTGTATTGTGAAAAAGTATTTTAACGATCCAAATTAATTGTATTAGTTTTTGTGCTCTTATGCTTTTGTAATTTATTTTAACTGGAAATGAACCTGACTTGGCCCATATCACTGTTTGTGATCCAGTGCTTTAAATATATTATTATTATTAAAACCTTTGAATGTGTAACATAACCTGCAGTTATGTCAACAGTGAGCGGGAAAAAAATATATCAAATAACTTTTATTTGTGGCATTTTTTAAAGCAATTGGTATTTAGAAAGCTATATTTTTTTTCCCACTAAAAAAAAATGAAATGGTCATTTCATCATTTTTTTGTAGTGTTAAATATTTTGCATTAATCTAACCATTAAATGGTGATATGAATTTGTAAGATTTAAACAACATTTTAGGCATAAAATTAACATTAAAATACATTGCTCGTATTTAAAGCGAAACATTCAGTTGATTCAACCGATGAATTGATTAGCACAGCTTTCGGTACACCCTGTAAATTCGCGTTAGTTCCTGCAACGACATAACGCGATCATATTTGCATATTACCGGTGCTTACGTAAATGTTATGCATGCATATTCCGGTTCCCTCGTTCACGGAGCGCAACCGCCAACGCCATCGCCATCCGAGGCACGATATTAATAAACGCGATGGGCCGCCCAAGATCCGCGAGCGGCGGGTTCCCTTGTTTACCGTCGAAAATCGTCTGCGGTTCGGTCAATCCGCACGCGATCAACGTCCGCTTACGAACTCGAGAGACTCCCGGGTATTAATTGGTTTCCGCAAATATTTGAATGTCGGTCGGTGGAGGAGCTCGCGTATACTTGGGTATACACGAAAGCGGAACGATTAAGTAATTTCGAGAAGCCTGTAGAGATTTCGAACGTTAGTTACTTTACTACTACACGTCCAATCATTCCCTTAAAACAGAGAGCGTTGCGTGATTACATCGAATAGGATAAGCTATTATTGAGGAAAGACGCTCTATAAACTATTAGAAACGGAAATCATTTAATAGTGCAGTAAAATTATTATTCAGAATATTATATTTTACAATCTTTTTTATTAATTCTAAATAATTTTCTACATTTATGCGGCACGGTAAAATATTAATAAAGTAAAAATCGTGGAAAGTAATTGCAACCGTTTGATGTTGAAATGGTACACTTTATCGTCTCCTGCGCTGTTCGCCAAAATGTAATAGGTCTTTAATTTACTTATGAATATTATATTTTTTGTTGGGTGCCGTATCAACTTAAGTCTATGGTAATTTATAGTCAATGTGTTTTTGTTTTATATCATAACATTTTTTTTTTTGAAGTATTAGGATTCCTTCGGCTGCAAGCCAGGAATCCCACACATGAATGCCATAAAAAGCAAGACTGTGGAAGTTTGCATAATATGTTAATTTTGCCGCCCTGTGTGTCGGGGTAGCTTTCACTCTTCTGATAGTGTAAATGGCGTAAAACGGCAAACGCTTATTGCTTAGATGGCTATACAATGAAAATGTGTTAACGCTTATAGGCATTGCGCTGGTTAACGAAAGCGAATTACGAATTAAAGGAGCGCCACCACCAGATCGTTCATAAATTTTAATGAAATATAGTACCTATTTATATTTTATATTTTATTTGCCTTTTTTTGTAGGAAATTTGTGTAGTTATATCTGTTCGAAAACATATAGGTACAATGTTTACAAAATCATTGACACTTTATAATATTTTGCTGTACAGGTAGCGCAAAATAGTATCAATTAATGGGTCTAGTACATTTCAGCGCCGCCGTTTCAGCGCTGCTGATTCAGCGCCAGGACATTTCAGCGCCGGGACATTTCAGCGCCGGGTTATTGAACGGTTAAACTATGGATAATTTGATGATTTATTTTTATGGAGAAATTTTGCGCCATGTGTATTGGTTGCAAACTACATATGTAACATTTTTCGAATTTATTGTGATTGATGCCATCCTTTTTTCCTGCCTATAAACATAGTCTAGTTTAAGTAAAATAATGAGATCTATGCAAGTGAGTCGTAGCTTCGATGAATAGAAAAATTGTTTTAAGGATAAAAAAACTTTTCAGGTTACATCCAAAGGAAAAACAGATAAATTAATATCTTAGGGCGTGTTCATAATAATATGTCACTCTAGCATAACAAAAGTCTGGTTATTTACGATAACTTTAAATTAAAGTGATTTTAAAGTTTTAAAGTAACATTATGAAAGCCACCCTAAGTCACTAAGAGAAAAGTTTATTTTGTCTGGTGTTCCGCGACCGTTTCGACACCGGAACCTTTGACGCCAGATGCAATACCAGTTGAATTTGATTTAAACCTATGATGCAGAGTTTTTTTTTTGAACATCGGAGGAGAGGACACAATAAAAATGTTATCATTTTTTTTTTTTAGTGTTGGAAGGGGTGAGAGGGGAAGGGGAGTGACTGTTTTAAATGATAATTTTTTTTTTGCGAAACATCGGGGGATAAATCAGCAATGTTTCAAATCACATTTTTTGAAGAAAGGAGAAGGAAGAGCAATGTTTTATATTTTTTTTTGCTTTGTTTTTAGACATTCGGAGAGGATACATTAAAAATGTTTCAAATCATATTTTTTTAAACATTGGACGGAATGAGAGGGAGAAGGAATTACTTTTTTAAATGATATTTTTTTCTTTGTTTTTGAAACATCGGGAGAAAGAATGCATTATAAATATTTCAAATCATTTTTTTTAATATTAGAAGAGGTGGAGGGGAAGGAACATTATTTTTTTTTTAATAACAATGTTTATGATTTGAAACATTTTTAGCGCGTCCTCTCTCTTCCGATGTTTCGAAGAAAAAGAAAAAATATTTAAAAAACTAATGTTTACCCATCCCCCTCCACCTTTCTAATATTAAAAAAAAAATTAAAACGTTTTTAATGCGTCCTCTCCCGTTGTTAAAAAGAGAAAAAAACATCAACAAAAAAACATTCTAGCCCCTCCCTTTCCCCCTTCCAATATTCAAAAAATACATATATGATTTGAAACATTTCCGATCCGCCTTCTCTTTCTATGTTTCGAAAAAAAGAATAGAAACTATCATTAAAACAGGCTAATATATTCCCCTCTTCCCTCCTTCCGATGTAAGGTAAAATATGATTTGAAACACTTCTAATGCATCCTCTCTCCCGATGTTTCTAAAAAAAAGAGAAAAATTATCATTTACAAAACTAATCCCCTCCCCTTAACACTCCTTCCAAAAAAAATATTTGAAACATTTTTAATGCCTGGTCTCTCGATGTTTAAAAAAACAAGAAAAATATCATTAAAAGAGATATCCTCCGCTCCCCCTTTCCTCCTTCCAATGTTAAAAAAAAATGATTTGGAACATTTCCAATCCACCCTGTCTTTCAAAAGAAAGAAATAAAGGAAAAATACATCCTTTAAAAAATCATTATCCTCCCCTGTCACCCCATTCAATGTTAAAAAAAAAATAGTTTGAAAAAAAGAAAAAATAATTAAAAAAAATTATTCCCTCTCCCCTCTTACCCCTTCCAATGTTAAAAAAATTCAAAGATTTTAAAAATCTGGCGTCTGGCGTCAAAACGTTCCTGCGTCGAAACGGTCGCGTCAAAACGTCTTAAACAACCAAATACACGTGGTAAAAAAAAGAATGAATGATTAAGTTAAGATCATTAAGTTATCTATAGTTTAACCATTCAATAATGCGGCGCTGTAATGTCCTGGCGCTGAATCGGCGGCGCTGAAAAATCCCATTCCGTCAATTAATACAGTTTTGCATACAATTTCAATTCATATAATAATTAACAACGCATTTTTTTTCTGTGCTTAGCTCGAGTGTCATCAAGAACGCCATGTATATTGCAATGGAGCTGTTTTAACGCTGACTTCTCGTTGTAAACTCATATTTTTTTCTTGTTCCCAGATGATCGACGTGAAGAACAACCTCACCCACTTCCCCAGCGGCTACCCCATATCGAACCATCCCCCGGTATTCTTATGTTCCTCCCCGGGTCCCGACCCGTACTCCTCCCAGGATCTCTACAACCCCGTTTACGAAGAGTTGAGCGACGCGGACAGCGAACTAGCCCCGGCACCACACAGCGAAGACGAATTCGCCGAGGACGAATTGAGTTTAGGTGGCGAGGCGGAGCGCAGACTCAACGCACTCCCGCAGCAACCGCAGTACAGAGGCGAACATCAGCGACGGACGGAGGCGCCCAGATACAGGCGACCGCAAGAACCCCTGCCCCCCATACCGGGCACCACCAAGAGACAACGCAGCCTGGACAGACGGCGACAGGAATTCCACGAGGGAATGCTGTTGGACGCCCTGCTGCAATTGTATCCGCGAGTGGGTAGCGTGGGGCCGCCGAATCGACGTCAGATTCCCAGCATAACGCAACGGTTACAGTGCATATCGCCGAGTCCGGGACCGTACGAGACAGTGCCCGTCTTGGGACATCTGGCCACCTTTCGGCCGGTGCCGAAACCGTATTCGCAGGATTCCGCGTTCGGCTCAGATTCCGGCTACAGCAATCACACCAGCTGTACGCGAGGGTCGAGCAGAGGGCGGAGGGATCACAGGCGATTATCGCAGTTGAGCGCGGACTTGGCTTTGACGTAGAGCGACTCGGAATCCTATCGAATAATGCAGCTCACCTACATCGTATTTTAAGGGTATCGGAAATCATGTTTGTGATAAAAATATATAATTATATATATATATATAAAAAAAAACTCTCTCATCATCCGTCTTGTGATGAGTTAATCATACGGAACTGTCTTGACGTTGCGATACGTTCGATATGATGATGAACGAATGTGCCCCGATCCTACACACGTGTGCGAATTAACAAAACCTATAAAGATATTTTGTATATACCGTCCATGATTTTTTTTAATATATATTGATTTCTCATATCTAATCTTGCCATATACGTAAATATTTATAAATATACATATAGTCCAGATTTCGGCCAACGGAATTTATACATGTAAGTACGCAGAGTGTCACAAAAAAATATCAAAGCATTGATACGACTTTGCAATTTAAAGAGTTAGATGTTTTAAATATTTGGTAATTACAGAAAAAATATCATCATATCAACTATAAAACTACCATTTGAATAAAGGTTTCTTATTGTATAATAAAGTGATAAACAGCTAAACATATTTTGTTTGTATTCCGTATTGCCAAATTTTTCGACAACCAATTTCGACCTAAATATTTTATTTGTCATCTTTTTTATTTGTAATAGCGGTTAGAATATAACTCGTCTGTCACAACAAAACGATCACTGGATTTTAAAAACAATAAAACATCCCTAACAGCCAGAAATATTACATAGATATTTTTAAAAGTAAATTTAATAATTATTTTTCGTGCGAGGTTTTTGAATATATTTTTCATATTTTTTTCTAAATATAGATAAAATATTCAATTAAAATATTTATTCCATATTTTAAAATTAATGTAAGCGCTATATTTTTTTCTAAAATATTTGTAAAATATTATTTATATGACAATTGAGATTTTTTATGCAATCTATTTAATTTGTCAAAATGAACTAAAATTGTTATTTAGAATGTATAACGTCGATAACGAAAAGTTGAAACATACATAGAGTTGTCTAAAAGGCAAGAACTTGTTTTTCACACTCAACATACAAATTAATAATCAATAATTCTGGCATCTTTTAAGGCATACTGAAGGTTTATCAAATTAATCACTATTTTTTAATTGAAGTGTTTTAAATAAAAAACAAACGTATTTATTATCATTTTATTTGAATAATGAAGCCAATACAAATGAAAAATACTCATTTTGAAGTCTAGCTTTGGCTGGTGTCAGGTACAACCCTATGGCTTTTTTCATATCTTCGGTAGTGGCGCTCTCATGGCGTTTCCTTGTGACCTCTAAAACAATGCCAATTGTATTAGATCACCCCATGAATAAAACATCGTACAACATTATTAACACCTACTAATACATTTGGAGCATTTACAATAATTGGAGTGGTAGCTACATTCTAATACTTACGATACTTATTTTTACTTTATTTTATAATATTTGAAAACATTCTACGTACAAACAATAAAACAATACAACGTATTCTAACCTTTATTTGAGGTTATGACGCTTATCTACCGAGATGAATCTCTTAAGCAAATCAACTAGCAATTTATCTGGAAGATGCAGTACATATATGATAATAATGTGCATAATAATGCATAAAATTCCTACAATTATATTATTAAACGATTTCTGTACATAGCGATATTGAGCATTCCAATTATCTTATAAATGCCATGACATGTTCAAAGTTTTGCTTACCTCGTAGTCACCACAAAAACTAAAACACACCCCGCAACAATTAATTACACAGTTAACCCTAATGTGCCCTAATCGTATACTATTATAAACTATAACATGTAACGGACAAACGAATGAAAACGTTGATGATACGCACGTGCGCGTATGCATTCTATGTACCTAATCCATAGACGCATAAACAATACTAAAACATATAACACCGGCACCGTAATGAATAGAAGTGTTGTGCTGACGTTCGCAACTTACAAATATTACAAATAATATAATACAAAACGCAGATATATTAATAGAAAAGTTACAGCGCTCAACTTAGATACTAATTAAATCATATTAGATATATATTATCTAATTTAATCTTTAAACTATCATTTTAAATAGGTACATACCTACTTAATATGTATGCATATTTTACCCATACAGAAATACAAAGCAAAATATGCTTGCAGAGTTATGAAAAATATATTGAGAAAACATTTGCAATAAAATATTATTAATGCTACATAACATATATATTTTTTAAATGTTTTCCTAATATATTTTATGCATATTATATTAATATAATTAATATTCAAGAAAGATTTAATATTTTTTAAATATTTATAAAATATGAAATAAATATAGTTGGTCACTGGGGACATTATTATGTCAAACACTTAACAATCTCTTTACATTCTATCGAGTACCAAATAAATAAACAGAAAGTACAGATGTATTCTATTTCCAATTATTTAAATTGCAAAGATTATAACAATTACATTTAAATTTTTCAATTTGAGACGTCCTGTATAATACAACGCAATAACTATTAATTCGCACACGTTTGTAATAAAATAAAGAAGCATGTTACCATTAATTAATCTTCACTTTACGTTTTGTTTTCTGAATCTTAGTTATTATTACTCCACCATATATATAATGTCAATTACAGTGATTAAACACTAGCGCCATCTTAATTAAAGACTGGCGAGCTGTATGTTACAATAAATACATTTTTTTTTACAAGTTTGACGCAACACAATTTCGATAAGATTTATAAATAATCCGAACGTATATTGTAATTTAAATACGACAAGGCCAAGACTGAATTTTACCCAAATAACCTTAAATATTTTGAAAGAGAGGAAATGTATGTTCTCGTTAATATATTTTTTTAGTATAATTTTCGGGGCCATGGGTACTCCTCTTAAATTTCGTGCAATCTATGTATATTTTGTTATACGCACAAACGTTATGAACAGAATAAGCGGTTAAAAATGAATCGAATCTGTCAATTTTGACACTGCTCTCAGAGAATATGTCAAAAAGAATGAGCAAATATCAACACCTGAGAATAGTAGTATATTTCAACAAGAACGAACAAAATTCCTGATCTTCAATCCACTTATTGACTGTTATTGGCTAGAACGAAACTGCGCGCGCATATTCAAAATTTGCTAGCTGTCAAGTTGGCATGTTCCTTTATCACAACTGTTACTCGCTTGAATCTTGAATGTACATTGGTAGGTTATAAAAACCTCGAAAACTGTCAAATAACTGTCAAGAACTGTTTTGACAATAGTTGAAGTTGGTTTCCTATTGGCTAGAACAAATTCAGAAAAAGTGGCAAATTCCGTAATTTTAAAATTTGCTAATTTTTGTTGACATATTCTTTGCTTACTCGACCGCCCTCTATGACTGTAAGCGGTAATCAAACGTCATAGAAATGTCAAGGATATACAAAACTCACACAAACATTCCATTTTTAAACGACACGATAGTAAATAATAACAAAGTGTGAACAAAAATTTGTAAATATTAGATACGAAAAAAAAACGGACATTTATAAAAATAAGTATGCTAGACGAAATGAAAATGAAACGAACCAAAGGTTTTCTTTTTTTATGAATGTATCAAATAGATATTCAACGCTTGTATAATAATATAGATAAGTATGATAGTTTTTTTTTTTTGTATATTTTGTTTATATTGTAATATCGTGCTGTGTATACAAATGTAATTAGTATTATTATTTATTTTTGTAAATATGAGTAGATGATACACATATCTTAATTTATTAACATTTCCCCGCGTCCATTACACATACATAACTACCTACCAGAACAACGTTGATATATTTAATCAAACACTGATATGATACTGGTTCAGATACAATATATTATACAACCCATAAAACAGATGATGAAACGTTTTCTACTTCCTATGGAACAGCGCTATTTTTCTCGTGCAACGTGTAAATAAATCTGCGGTATTTTTCTATATCTCATCCTCTTCATCGACCCAGAATTCTGGCTGAACCATATTTGTAGTTTATATCTCGTAGCGAAGATTTTCCCACGAAATATGATAACACTACTTACTAGCTGGGTAATAAAACGTTTTATAGATATGTACTTAAAACATATTTATTACAAAACCTATAGCGGATAGAAAATACCTCTTTTTGTAATTGAATTTTTACGAGAAACTTTTAGAACTATATCTTCGATGTTACCTTCAAATTGTAAAAAGGAATTTTTCACACTTATTCGCCTATTAGTATATAGGAGAATCGTACTTGAAAAGACACGCGTTCTGAAATAAGGATATCACCCCCATTTTCTTATAATATTAATGTTAGTCGAATCACACCTTTTTACCGAAGTTAATTACTCATTAAAATAAGTAACGTTTACCTGTAAGATTCACATTTAAAAATCGGGCTTAGAAAAGGTCAATTCGTTTCATCTTAGGCGATCAAGTAGGAAAAGTAGATTATCAGTCCCACGAATATCAAACGAGAAATAACACTTAAAGGTCACGTGAACATATATTGTATAAGAAAAAAAAATATATGAAAATAGTTTTACAGGGTATTAGTTCTTCATTTCGTATATATGAATAAAGTTGTATATTATAAAAAAAACAATGTTATAATGCGCGTTTATTTAATTTTGACTTTAACGAAACGGAAATAGAAAAGAAATCTATTTACCATCAGAAATAATAAATATCATCTTCAGTGTTTGTGTTGTACTAGTCCAAAACAAAAAAAATATATATACTATTCTATAAATAGATATAAATATAGAATATGGAGAGATGTCGTATTACGTTGGAAATCTGAAGGAATCAAAATGTGCTCTGTATATTGTGTATTTTATACATAATCAGTTTAAATTTACAAGAAAAAGATCTTATAAGATTTCCAGGGAAGACGATTTTCTTTAATATATTACACATATGATAATACACGAGATATTTTGTTATTGTTTTACTTTAATGAAATGATGAATTAATTTATAAATAAAAGAACATTAATAATAAATTTTTGTCTATCATTTTAACCCTACCTTAATAAAAAAATATCCTCTAGATGAATTACTTACAATTTGACATTTTTAATCTCATCTGTCTAATAAGTAAACTACTTCACTGGCTGTGTTCTTTAGCTGAGAACTGGATAAATCACGATCCTGATTCGAATAGTTACAAAAAAAAAACATTGCAGGTTGTTTGGATTTAGTGAGATTTCTGACTTTAACTATTTAATCCTTTCTAATTTTTCTAATTGAGATGTAATCGACAAACTGTAATAATTAATATTTAATTAAAACCCACTTTTAATTGATTAAAACTAAAGTGAAATTTTGAAACCAATTCCAAGAAGTAAAGTGGAACTTTAAGGATATTAAAGGCCAGTTTACATTCATTTAATGCGCGTAGATGCATTCCACCAGCAAAAAAGTAATGCATTTATTAATTATTTAACGGTCGATTATGTTTCTTAATTTTATGTAAACAAATAGATAATGTTATGTACTTTTAGTGTATTATTATATGCGCGCTGAGTGAATGTAAAGAGATCTTAAATTATGATGAAATTGTTTACACAAATCGTCTAATATTAACGGAAACGAATTACGTTAGCTCTGTACATCCCTGTCCAACTTGAATTAGACAATTAGTTTAGGTATCAATCCTCAGAGGCGCTTACCTACATATAAGGAAAGAAATTTCAAAAAAATTGTTAATAAGATTGCATATAATTTAGGCGCAAATATTTTAAATTTTTAAAGTTTGTTTCAATTCACTTATAAAATTGTGAATTTACACTTTTTAATTGAAACAGTTCTACTAATAATGTACGCTATTAAAAATAAAAGCAGATAAACAAAACAACTGTAATTTTAATGTAAAATATGATCACGAACTTAAGGCCATTCAAACTAAAATCGAAAAGCACTCTGTTATACCTATCACTACTAGTTTGGATTCTGGTGATTATTATAGATAATCATTCGTATTAAATTACAGAGTTGGTTAGTCGACACGTAAATATCGGATCATTCCGTACTTCAAAACATTAGATTAATTCGGGACAATTATTTTGTAACACGTGGATCCCATTATCAACCGAAGACAGAGTTGGTTAGTAGATATGTCTTTCGCGTGCTGTTAACTATCTTTAGAAAACTTCAAAAGAAACTGACATTATTATCAGCGAAACGTCAAGCCTAAAAACAACTACGCGACAATACTCGAAAGATATATTTGCTATAAATTACGGCCATTCAACTATACATAATACATGACAACACATATAAAACTACGGAAAACACAGAACCCAGTCAACTAAATTCAAATTTCCCGCAATTATATTTAGTAACTTCAACTTAAAGGTATTCAAATAACTATTAATCTAATACAAAATCGTAGGTAATTTCATGCTTTAATGTTGAAGTTACTAAAAATAATTGCGGGAAATTTGAATTTCGTTCACTGGGAATACTATAAAGACGATATGATACAAAAACTAAATATGTTCCTTAAAACAAGAATATAATAGATGGATGCAGTTAAATGCCAGCATAGAATAATTGGTTACTATCTGATGCGAACTTTTACTGCCTATGGATGATTCAGGCGCTATGCCAGACGATTTGGCAAAGACACAACTGACGAGTGCATGTACCACATGTTGCAGTGGAACACACCATTTTCGAGTGTCAACGCTGATGTGATGCAAAGAGCGAGGCTTGGGCGAGCTAACTCCGGACAAAATGGTTTTGCGCATGCTGTCGTGTGCTGAGAGTTGTCAAAAAATCCACAAAATGATAAAAACTATCATGATTACTCAGGAAACGGAAGAAAAAGCCAGGTAAGCTAAATCACTGGAGGATTAGAGCTGATTGAGAACTATACTAATAGGGCACCCAAACGCTGCCTGACGTAGAGGCTCCATTAGCAGTTCCAGCAGCATCATGTATCTAAACACCGCAACCTCTCGGCTTTTTGTATTTATCCTTGGGCGATGAGAGATTTTTGATGGGTAGACAGATTCTGGAGTCCCACACTACTAGACCACTGATCCAGGTTTGGTGTGCATAAAGTACTTACTCTCGACAAAAAAGAAAGCGTGCAGTTAAATACTATAGATCCCAACCAAAGACATGCTCACCACAAGTGATTAATAAACAAAGAAAGAAAGTGACATCATGACCAACCATTGGATTTGAAGAAATCAATGTAATATAGTTTGTCCTTGGTAAATTAACTGATTCTTGAATGGTTATAAGAACGAGCAATTGAAGACACGAGTGGATGAAGGTTTTATGTTACAAAATCAAACTTTTTCAGAAATTAAGTTTTTTGTGTAATTTTTCTCAAAAGTAGTGTAACATAATCCCTTCATACATTCACAAGACTCGAGTGTTCTTGAATTTCTGGAATTTTCGATGGTGCTATGTAAAAGATGGGTACAAAACACCTTGATTCATGTAAAAAACACAGTTTTTAAAATGCGACATAGCACATTCATCCATTCGTATCTTCTATGCTCTTCTATCCGACGGAAAAATTTTGAATTGGAATTTAATATTGGGGAAATAAGTCCTGCTTAATCTGAAATCCTTTTATCGCTTGCTTTCGATTTTTTTTTAAATCTAGTAGGCCTTTTTACAGCTGAGCCAAAACTGTTTTAATAATAATAATAATAATAGTTATAATATATGTAGTCTTTATTGGGTGTTCTCACATACATAACTAAGTATGTTCTTATGTTAATCACATAACATAAAAAATAAATTCAATGTTGGAAGTACTTAATAAAAATTAGAATGAACACATTTAAATAGATATACACGCACCTCCGCAAAAAAAAAGTATCCAAAAGAAAACTAAGCAACTATTAGTATTTGAAAGGACACAGCCAATCGCAAGGCGGGGTTCAGAAAAGAATTCTATTTTTCAAACCAACTTGGATTTGAATCAGATTTTGAGCATTATTGTAACTGCCTAATGTAAACTCTAAACCTAGTTCCAATAGCGTGCTATTCTAACCTCGTGTCTCTACCTTTCATATGTACGGTATGTTACCATATACGTACTTGCAAAATTCTGTCCTGCTCCTCCTCTAAGAAATCTTTAATTTACTCTTAAATGCAGCGTCTGACAGTAGCCTCGTCATAGTATTGGGTATCTTATTGTATTTGCTATACATATATGGAGAAGGCATATGAGCGCTGAAATAGTGCAGTCCTATGAGGAGGAGGTAAGGTACCTCTGTTGGCAGCATGTCAAATTGTTACTAACAATAAGAAATGTTGTTCAAAATGAAAAGCTATGACAGTATGTGAATTTTCAAAATCATCGATCTACTTTAATAAAATCCATTATTTGTTAATATCGTACAGGTAAAGTACTCTTTGCAGTCACAGTACGCCAATATCTTACTAAGAAAAAATGATTAGGGCAAAAAGTTATAGTCACCTATGCATATTTTTTGACTGATCGGCCTACTTTGATAATAATGATGGAGTTAATAAAATGCGGAAAAACTGATCGTAATGATCAAAGTATGAAGCTCTGCATAACTTTATAACTTTTTGCTTTAAGCATTTTTTCTTGGTAATATAATGGTGTACTGAGAACTGAAACAGTGCTTTACCTAAACGAAATTGACAAACAATGGATTTTATCAAAGTAGGTACAGTTTGGGCAGATAAGTTTAATAAGTGTTTAATACAAAACATTAAGTACGAACTCAAAAATTATCGGTATTTATTTGATACTCAAAAAGTGTCCATTATGCGCACTATCTACTAGGTTACTGCTATGACGATAATTATTATACACGCTTATAGTTACAATATCGCCGCTAGGGTACGCCCTGATGTATTGTGCACGTTATGTGTCAAAGCGGTTGCATAATTACTAACGCGAACGTTACCATTGTCCCGCATGCATTATTATGGATTGCTTGCTTACTCCAGTGGATACAAGAGCTAATTGTTACTTAACATGAATGTGTGCGCCAATCTATCGTTGACTTATTATTATCGAGCGCACGTATATATATATATTAGTAAATATAACTCGTAGGAATTACGTTTTTCTTTTTTATTATTCTTTGACACATTTCACCCTATCGGTTGACGACTCGTCCCGAATGGCCGCTTAAACAAAACGCCAGCTCAGCCGGAATCGACGCCGTCGTCGCCGTCCTCCATAAATTGGGTCGCGTCTAACTTTTAGCCGTCCGGCGAAAATACGTAAAATGTGTCCATCGACGCACCTAAGCCGGCCTCTTTTCCTCGAGCCAACAGAGGGTTGAAAGAAGAAGAAAAAGGTCAACACGGAGCCCGTTGGGGCGGGCGGAGGGCGGAGGGCGGAAAGTGACCGAATGGATCCTTCCAATATTCGTCCGAAGTAGCTTTTCTTTCACGTACCGGCTAAACGGACAATGAAGCCCGTTAAGTACTCCGGGGGAGATGTAACAGGAGGAATGGACGTCTGAGTCCGGACTCCGATGGGTTTTCGCCCTTTCAGTGCTATCGGAATTGGATTATAGTATATACACATATACTATATACAGGGTTAGCATAAAGTCCCGGAACGGTCGTAGAGCTTTATTAGTTGAAAAGGTATTTCTTTGACATTTGGTATGGATATACTATGTGATTCAAAATGATTGTCGTAAGAAAAAAACTGTTTTCCGGAAAAAATTATCTATACTTATTATCAATTTAATGAGCGAAGTTAGCTACATACAAATTTCATACATTAAATGAATTTTCTTGACATTTAGCGACATTGGCGTGCGTGTTGTAGTATCTTTCGATTATTTATCTTATAATTTTTTCAAATCGTTTATATTTACATCTAATATCACCAACAATAGTATTTCTGAATACTGTAAGAAAATAAGGGAATTTATCTGTGGTAATCAGCTCAACAAACAGGTAAAAAATCAATAGTAACATTAAGTGAAATAGTTTATTACATTTTATAATTTTATAAGGTTATCATACACTTCAGCGCAATGAGCTGTCAAAAGAAAGTTACATTTTCATCCCTATAAAGTTTCTACGGTACAGCAATTATTACCATTAGATCACGATAGGCGATTGGAACAGTGTCATTGGTTTAATAACAATTTAAGGGACGATGACTTGCTAAACAAATCATTTTTCTCTGATGATGCCTGGTTTTATCTAACAGACTATATCAATTTACAAAACCTATTGTATCTGGTCTGCAGAAAATCCACACGAATTTTGAGAAACGCAATTGCATCCCGTAAAAGTTGGAGTTTGGTTAGCTATGTCCAGGCAACGAATAATAGGGCCAATTTTCTTCGAGGAAACTGTAACAGCCCAACGTTACCAACAAATGTTGGAATTGTTTATTGCCGAGTTACAAGAAAATGAGCTTGAAGCAGGTTATTTTCAGCACGATAATGCTCCAGCACATACTGCTCGACAAACCTGCCAATATCTTCAACAGTTTTTTTGCTGACAGGTTCGCTAGAGCACAAAGATGGCCACCAATATCGTCTGATCTAACCCCATTAGATTACTTCATGTTCGGCTATCTAAAAAATAGGATCTATAGAAACCGCATGCATACCATAGAAGAACTGAGAGATGCAGTTTTGTCACTTAATAATTATACTAATTTTATGTTATAATTTAAAGTAATAAATAAATTTAGTTAAGCACCAGTTAGTACTGAATTGCAAAATCATAATTTAGTAAAGTTAAATTAATTACATTTCATTTTTTACAATCAGAAACACCAATCCATAGTCGTTTATATAATACGAGTTCAAATATAGATTAAGTTTTCCTTATTTATGACAGATCCGTTTACTTTCTTATGTTCCAACACTGACTTAGTTCAAACCTTCATTACAAACACGCGGCATATACCTACACCCTGCTACTATCTATTGGAGCGGAATTGACAATCATTTTGAATCTATAGTTAAAATTTATGAGTTAACTTATGATATCCTCATTTACGCGCATTTATTTAAGTGAAAAACCTACTGATGGAAAGGAGTGTTACTCAATTCGGGAATTTCTTCTAACCTAGTGATATATCTTTTAATATGCATATGTTTTATTTATACACTTTTTTAACTTTTACAGTTTACACCATTTTTTTTTTATTTGTACCCATTTATATATACATTTCATGTTCTGTTTGTTTTCCACTGTGTTATTGTTTATTTATTTATTATGTGTTTTGTTTGTCATATTCTTAATTTTTGACTATTTGTACCCAGTACATGTGAAATATAAACTGACTGTATCTGTAATTGTAATTGCAAATATAACCACATTATTATTATTATCATTATTACGCATTTACGCTTTCTGTCTGATAGCAATTGTTTTCAACTTTTTGTTTTTTTAATGGAACAACCTGTATATTTTACACTATAGAATGTAGAATGAAAAACTACTGCTGTGTACTGATAGAATTAATTGAAATTGACAAATGAATTTAACAAAATTAAAATAAAATTAGCTAGCTCAACGGATAAAATATTTAAATTGAACAAAAGAACAATTAATCTCAGAGTTACCCTCGCGAATTAAAACTTGAATCTAACTACGAAAAGTAAATTGTGAGTGAAAGGAATCTGACTTTCTTAATTACCAAAAAAATTGTAAAAGTTCAATATAAAATAAAATAACAGAATTTTTAACCCAACGAAGATAATTAACATTCAAATTTTATTATTTAAAATGGGTTTAATTACAAAGGTGCAGAAAAAAAAAACCGTGAACTGGGCTAAATTAAAAACTACACTTGATTTTAAATTATACTAGGACAATGCTATTTCCTATACAAAGCAAAAGATTTGTTTGTTCAGGAAGATTTTCCAAAATATTTCAATCTACGTGGTTTCAAATTAAAATCAAACTAAATTTAATTTTTTGAAAAAATATCATAATATCCTTTAAGCTATGTTTTACAAGAATAGAAGTATTTGAAAATGGAGAATCTACGGGTACTCTATAAAAAAAATAAATTCATACAGTACTATACGTTACATTACGATATATCACAATGTAACGTAGTAGTGCAGGTTCTCCATTTTCAAATACTTCTATTCTTGTAAAACATAGTTTAAAGGATATTATGATATTTTTTCAAAAATTTCATTTCGCGGTAAACATAGAGTAAAAATATATTATTTTATTTAATAGGAGAGAAAAGGGGTTATAATCAATTACAATCTAATTTAGGCATTATTAAATGAAAATGTATAATTTGAACTTTAGAATAAGCCATGATTTATACGTATTTTGTTTTACTCTTTTAATTTATGCATAACCAAACAATATTACTTTTGCGATTATTTTATCGATTTTGCAAACTTTGTTCGCAAATATCTTTGTAAATAGATACTGTAGAGCTTTAGGAAAAAATACGGGTCTTCTAATTTTAGGCAAAGACAAGACAAATTTAAAATATAAAAGGAATCCAAGACATCAAATTTTTTAGGTGTTCCGGTTGATATGGAATGACCCATATATCTTTGGCATACGTTGACATTTGCTTCTTCTAAATAATTATTGTTATTTGAATAATAATAATTATTATTATTGCCTTAACATCCTCCAACAGCTTTCGCCAATTACAGGGGGCATCGGCCGGGCCATGAGCTATTATTACGCCTGCGCCCGTGGAGCGACTTAAGATGTTCGTCTCTCAGCATTTGCCAAGGAGTAAGGGAAACCACGAAAACATTCTGAGAGCAGTCCGTCGGGCTCGAACCGAAGACCCCATTGCATTGAATGCACCCATGTGAATGTTATTCGTATTTATTCGCTGTATTTCCGCGTAGTAAACTACAAATATATAGGTACCAATGTCACTTTCATTTCTCTCATTTCGCAATACGTCAAGTTTTGACAGCTGGCGGTTTCAAACCCGTAACAAATTATTCGAACAATGCTACAACAATTAGATTCGACAATAAAATTATATAAATGTGATGTAAGAATATTCATCGACAAAAAAGGTCTTAAGTGCACGATGAAATAAAAATTGAAATATAAGGTATTAGAAAAATTGTGCATTACGAATCACAACTATATGACTTTGCTAGATTGGTTGCCTACCTAAAATGACCTCTCCATTCGCATTTAATTTTTAACATAGTGTACATTTCGCGTTAACATTACAAACGCATCATCAGTGGTAAATATACGTCTAAAGAATAAAACGAACACAAGCGGGTGTTTTAAGTTTAAGGAGGGCGTTTATTGCGTATCGAATTGAATTAAATCCGTCCACTTTATTATTTGGAGATATCGCGGCGTAGTGAAAACGCCTTGGCAAAATTGATAAGCGCTTAGCCGAACTTTAGCGGCCTCATCTAACATCGCGCGAGATAAAGTGAATTTACGGTGGCGAGATATCTTCGAGGAGGCCGAAGAGGAGCGACGCGCCCGCTGAAATATGGGCCCTAATTGAGTATTCATGGCCGATACCTCTGATTTACAACGTTTCTTGTTTCCCGGGCTCTTTCGTTGATTATTTTTTGATTGAATTTCCTTGTTTACTTAAATTGTATAAAGTTGTTTCGGCGCCCTCTCTCTGTCTTTCGCCTCCGACCGAACAGCCGTTCGCCACGGTGCGTGCTATCTCGCTGCCGTACGCCACACATAGACGTGCCCTGCCTCGTTCGGTCGGAAAATTGCGACCGGCACGGCAGATTTATGACTGTGTCACTTTATTGAGATTAGGAGGCCTTTTTCTTCCGATTGGGAAATAAAGAAAGAAGTTAGATCGTAAATAGATGGAAGGGGCGAGAACCCCCTACTTACGTATATCGGATACAGACGTGGAACTCCCATTTAGGAGGCGACGTTTCGCGTATTGCCCTTTTCAGTACTGGTACTCCTAAAATCACGAATTGTTGTGGGTTGTGGTTATGCTAGTAGCACGTAAATAGATTCTCCCATACACAAACGTACGCAAGAGGCAAATTTGAGAATACTATAATAATAAAAAATAATCAAATAAATATACAGAGTGTTTTGAAACATCGTTTAAAGATTTTAAGGGCATGTAGTACGATCGAAAATAAGGTTAAAAGTCATAATAAACATATGTTCACAAATCAACAGTTTACGAGATAACAGCGAGTGTTCCTAGTAGTGCATGGATATAACATACCCAGTAAACAGGTACTTATCAGCTATTGTTTTATGACAGTTTAATTTGACGTTTTGTGCAATTTGTAGCAATTACAATGGTTGCGTATTCTAATGCTGAAATGAGCGATATGGTGTTCGTGTACGGTCGTGCTAATGGGAATTCTTTACAACCACGTCGCTTTTATGCTGAAACCTTTCCTGATCGCCAACTCACAACTTCGCATATGATGTTTCAGACGGTGTTTCAACGACTAAGAGAAACTGGTTCGTTTGAGAAGCTATCTTCTGATACTGAACGGCAGAGAATAGCATGTACTCCACAGATAGAAGATCGAATTTTGAATATTATTGATGAAAATCCCGAAACTAGTGTTAGAAGAATTTCGACTCAAGTGGGTGTAAGCAGCAATCTTGTTTGGAGAACTCTTCATGAGCAACTCCTATACCCCTACCATATCCAACGGGTATAAGCTCTTACTGCTCCGGATTATCAAGCGAGAAGGGCTTTCTGTGAGCGGTTTTTGCGAACAGCTGCTGATCGGTCAGATTTCGCTGATAACATCCTTTTCACTGATGAAGCTGGTTTCACTAAAAATGGAATATTTAATTTCCACAACAATCACGTTTGGTGTGACGAGAATCCTCATGCTACCGTTGAAGCCAGGCACCAGCAACGTTTCTCTCTAAACATCTAGTTAGGCATGATAGAGGAACGGTTGTTAGGAACGGTTGTTAGGACCGATTGTTTTGCCACAACGCTTAACAGGTCCTGCATACCTCGAGTTCTTGGAAAATACTTTACCTGAACTTTTGGAAGATTTACCTATAAATCTAAGACTGAACCTCTGATTTATGCAAGATGGAGCTCCACCCACTTTAAGGTGCTGTTAGGAACATCTTAAACGATTATCGAGAGTTTCGCCAACGAATAGAACACTGTTGCCAGATAATATGAGAAAAACCCTTGCTTTTTGAAAGAGTGCGCGCTTCCTTTGAAAACAGATGTAGATCCTGTGTCGAAATGGAAGGACGTCATTTTGGACATCTTCTTTAATTATAATCTATTTTATGTTAAAATGCATAACATCATAATAAAAACCGCTAAAGCAAACTTATTCAGCAATTGCGATAAAATCCCTGTTATCTCGTAAACAGTTAATTTGTGGACATAAATGTTTATTATGACTTTTAATCTTATTTTCGGTCGTACTACATGCCATTAAAATATTTAAACGATGTTTCAAAACACCCTGTATAAATAAACAAAATTTGGTCAAAAATTTTTAATCTCAGAGTCAAATTATTCGAAATAACGATATCTGAATAGAATCACTTACCTTGACTGTATTAATACTTATTTGGCGCCTTTCAAATTGTGACTTTTCGACAGTATGACTACTGTGTAAACTGTACAAATTTCTGCTTATCTGCTTAGAAGAGATACGTATTTGCCGCCAAATCAAATGATGGTTAACATAAAAGTGTGGTGTAAAGAAGTAGGCGATTATCAAGGAAAACAGTTTCTCAGGTAACGTATATTGTAAATCAAATAAATGTGGATTATTAAATAAAAATTTAAATGGAAACTGGATAGTAAATGAAAACTGGATATTAACAGATATTTTAACTCTAACTTAGCAACAAAAGCGAGTGGTATCAAAACACGTCTTGAAATTCGATAGAAATGCAATCAAATGGTACACTGATAGCCCCAAAACAACAGAGGGAACTGGAATAGGAATATATGGGCTTAGAACCAGAAACTTCGAAAGCTTGGGCAAATACCCGAGTATCTCCTAGGCGGAAATACACGCGTTTGAAAACTACGCTGAGCTCACACGAAATCAGCTCCAAGACGGTCTGGGAATGCTTAGGGAAATTAAATGAGCTAGGCAAAAGAAATAAACTAACTATCCTGTGAGTTTCCAGGTCACACAGAAGTGGAAGGAAACGAAATAACGGACAATCTTGCAAAAAAGTATGGAATACCATTCTTAGGGCCTGAATCCTTTTGCGGGTTAAGTAGCATAAATATTGCCATTAGAACAAAATCACCAGAAATGGTTGCAAATTTACTAGTTTCGATAGCTCATCTAAAAGCACGTCGACTCATTCTTCTTCCAGTTACTACCACTTCGTAGTTACCCCATATATTTGCTCCAATAAACTATACTTTTTTGCAACCAATAACACTGTTTTGTCTAGACCTAAATCTAAATATTTAATTTTAAATGGTTTAAGTTAATTGTGACAAATACTTGAAAATAGAGAATTCATTTGAAACAATATTTTAATTAATTTTTCTCTGCATTCATTAAATATTTAATGATGATAATGACAACTTTTTTGTTGGTATAATTTAACGATAACAGAAATCTTTTTATGGATACTTTTTACGGCGAGTAAATTACTGTGCAAAAAAAATTTGAACAAGAAGATATGAGATAGACAGTTGAAATGTTTACTAGCGAGAAACGATGACTCTAAGCTGTCTAAGCAGAATTAAGAGTGCCGCCAAAATCAATGTGAGCAAGGGCGATTTGATGCAAATAGCTGCTCTAACATCAGGTAAGTCGTAACACGTTATACATATTTTAAAGGTGTTCAATAATGATTGAGATGATGGGCATATTATATGTATTTGTTAAATTTCATTAAATGCTTGGTCGAAAATGACCATCTAGAGTATCTAGCAACAAATGTACTAAATTTGTTATGACAGATACGTACAGTGTTATCAAACATAACGTAATAAATTTAGATTTAAAAGATTGAATACTGCGATTCTTTGATTACTGTGCTGTCTTTCACTTTAGAAGTAAAATCATTTGTACAAAAATTCTATAGAATTCAATGGCGCACTGCTTAAAAATATTTCTGATATACAAGGTGTTGCAAAAGTAGAAAGACGTAGTTATTTTAAATGGAACATCCTATTTATTATTCAATTTTTAAATTCCACAGAAAAATAATACGACTTTACATAAACTGTTATAGGTCTATCTTTAATAGCAATGCTGTTATTTACGTTTTTGTAAAAAATGGCTGTGCTGCAAGTTCGGTTAAAACGGTGTACTTCGTATTTGAATTTGTTTTAGATATTTATACTTTAAATACCATATATACTTATTTATTTCGATACAACAATGAACCTAAAATCGATTTAGTTATATACAGGTATATATAGTCCTGAGCATTAACATCAGCCCAAGGTAACTTGATTGTAATCTAAATAGCACCTTTGCTTATGTTAAATTAAATTTACGTAAAGTTCTTTCAATTCATACTAAGTATTTGTAATGACTTATGCATGATTGTACTAATTTAAACTATATCTACGTTTGCGAACAAGTTAATTTCTTCTCCGTTTGTAATATCAAAGGTAACAAATAAAACAATTAACAATTAAGGAATGTTTTGAAATTGAATAAAAAAACCGAAATGTAAATATAGTTTAAATCAATACAAAATATTGGCATTCCAAGAAAATAGTATGTATGGTATGATTGTATGAAAAAAAATTGGGAAACAATAAAATTAAATATTCGAAGTATGCATATCTAAAACAATTTGCATTTGTAGCTACATCTCCTTAACTGAAGACTTCCAGCGAGACCATTTTTTACAAAAGGATACATAACAACATTGTTATTAAATTCGAAATGGAAATTTCTTGGCGAATTTTATTAATCAATAGATTAAACTGTGTGGCCATATTTTATTCTTACTTGCACATTTTTTGTAAGCATTGCTTTTCGTTTCGATGATTATTCATCATCTTTTTCGAAAGCCATATTTACCACTACTGGACAACCTTACTCTATTTTACATTGCATATTCTTTTTATTGTGTTAATTCCTTAACTCTTCAAATAAATTTGATTTAATTAAATCGTTGCACATAGTTTACAATTAAACATTTTAAAACCAGATTTACTCAGAATAAAATATGACCACTAATTCAAGAGTTTAATTTTTTTTGTTGTTATTAAAGATAGACATATTTTTCTGCGTATAATTTAAAGATGGAATGACATATGGATATTCCGATTAAAATAACGGAGTGTATGCATTTATCTACTTCTGAAACATTCTGTATAGTCAGAAATATTTTTAAATTAGGTAGCATTGAATGCTATAATAGTTTGGTACAAAAGACCTTAAAATCAAAAATGAAACTGTAATTAAAGGTCTAGCCTTCGGCGAGACCCTGTGCCCTTTATAGTTTTAAATTTGCCATCAAATGGTGTACTGATGGCTCCAAAACGGCAGAAGGAACTGGAATAGGAATATATGGGCCTAGAACCACATATTCCGAAAGCTTGGAAAAATACCCAAGTATATTTCAGGCGGAAATACACGCTATTGGAAGATGTGTTCAGTTCAATATGAATAGGAACTATCGGAAGCAGGAGATTATCATCATGTCTGATAGTCAAGCAGCCATCAAGGCGCTGAGCTCATATGAAATCAGCTCCAAGTTGGTCGGGGAATGCCTAGGGAAACTAAATGAGCTAGGCAAAAGAAATAAAGTAACCCTCCTGTGGGTTCCGGGTCACACAGGAGTGGAAGGAAACGAAATAACGGATAACCTCGCAAAAAGGGGGCTGGAATGCCTTTTGTAGGGCCTGCACCCTTTTGCGGGTTAAGTAGCAGTACAATACTGAAGAAACTAAAAATGGAAATGGAGCAGAGAAAATCCAGTTACTGGGAAAATCTCCAGGGAATGAGGCAAAGTAAAATTCTTCTGGGAACTTATAACCAGAAGAGGTTTACAGAATGCATCAACCTGAGTAAGAACAATGTTCGCATATTAACAGGAATACTTTCAGGCCATTGTAGACTGAAAGGACACCTGAGTGAGCTTGGATTGGAAAAAGATCCTGAATGCAGATTTTGTGGGGAACAGGATGAAACACCCATCCACCTCCTCCCAAACTGCGTAGCACTGTGCAACTCGAGGGCATTGCACCTGGGAGCATGTGAAATCGAAGAGGGAGACTTAGCTAGACTGGGGCTCTCTGACATCCTACACTTTCTAAAAGGAATAGGATTGGAAGGCCAGCTGTAAAACAGTAAGAATAGGGGACACAATAGATCTTTTAGGTCGCAGTGTAACACCACCCTTCTATTTACATACATACATACATGCTAAGTTGCAGCACTAAAGCTACATTTCGAAAGATAGAAAAGAATCCATGCTACAAGTTTAAAAAGATTGCCGTAAGACCCTGTCTGTATGAGGTTTTCGACCCCGAATTATTTTTGTAGGAAACACCAACCACTGTCTGTATCATTGATTATGATTAGTTCTCAGTTCTCAGACATTTTTGGAACACCGTATTTTGCGTTTAATAAAATTTCCCACATTTTTCTCCAGCTTCTCTTGGATCTTTCACGTTCGGCGCTCTATTCGCATGGCTCTCTCCCGGAATACCCAAACTCCTAACACCGGAATACGGCTTGACGCTAGAAGAGACCTCCTACCTCGCAATGGTCGGTCCTTTATCGATGGCCCTGTGGAGTCCGCCGTTTTGCAAACTCGTCGATACGATCGGCAGAAAATACACTTTACTCGCGTGCTCCGTCATATACTCGATCTCCTGGTTGTTGACTGCTTTCGCCGGAAACACGTACTACCTATACATGATATCGAGATTCGTAAGCGGAATGGGAGACGCGTGCTGCTGGTCCACGGCGCCGACCTACGTCGCCGAAGTAGCCAGGCCGCGTATCAGAGACTTGTTCGGAAACTCCATCATGATCTCGCTCTTCTTCGCCCAATTCCTGGTGAATTTGATCGGATTTTATTGCGACATACCGACCACGTGCTTCATAATGTTGGTTTTTCCCGTAATCTTCACTATCACATTCGTGTTTATGCCGGAGAGTCCGTACTATTGCTGCATGAAAGGTCAAATGGACAGAGCTAAGAAGAGTCTGCAACTGTTATACTGGAAAGATGATGTGGAGGAGGAATTGGTGAAATTATCATCAGACGTAGAAAGGCAATTAAGCGAACGGGGCACTTTCAAGGACCTGTGGATGATCCCGAGCAACAGGAAGGCTTTGATGATCGCAAATTTGGTCAGGACATTCCAACAATTAGCCGGATTGACAGCGATGATCACCTACGCGCAATATATCTTCGAACAGAGCGGGACTGACATCTCCAGCGGCGCAGCGGCCATTATCTTCAACGGGCTTTTAGCCTCTTTCTGTCTAGTAGGTAATGCAGTAGCCGCCAAAGTAGGAAAACCTTTAGCTCTAGCTATCTCTGGCGTGGGATCCGGATTAGCTATGCTCGCTGTGACTTTATACGTTTACTTCGATAAATACACCGAAACTGACGTCACTATAGCCAATTACGTGCCAGTTATAGGTTTAATATTATATATATCGTGCTTTACGCTCGGTTTAGCGATGATACCGACAGCTTTGATCGGAGAATTATTCTCGACTAGCATCAGAAGCAAAGCGGCTATGATTAGCAACATGGTATTCGCTCTATACATAGCGGGAATGAATAAGTTAATACAGTTTTTGATGGCAGAGTTCGGACTGTTCGTACCTTTTCTATTTTTAACGGTTTCTTGTTTCATTGCGGCCGTGGGAAGCTATATTATCGTACCGGATACTAGGGGTAAGAGTCTGGAAGAGATACAGCAGATACTGAAAGGTAATAAGTGATAAAATATGTTTCATACAAGAAGAAAATATTAAACAATCTCTATGCAGTATTAAAAAGAAAATGATTCTACGATTTTAAATAGTAATTTTATAAACACAATGTTTTAGCATTCACAATGTAAAGGTTGTTAATTAAAAAAGGATATTTTATATTACAAGGACTGTATTATTTGTTCTCTCTTTAAGTAAATTAAAAATTCATTTCACTTTACTGAATGTGACTTCCCGATAATAAGGTCTAAGCAAATCAATTATTGGAAGTCCTACTCTTTTTCGTAATTGCATACTGAAAAAGAGTATATCACTTAATTAATATTTAAATAAGAGATGCCATTTTTTCTTTTTCTGGTAATCACTGATTAACTATTTAATGTCAATGTAAATAAGAATACAAATTAATATCTATCATCTATCAAATGTTGCGTATATTGGCGGGAATTTTAAAATAATTAAGGTAGACATGTTGTAGGCAGTTTACTTCGTAGCAACCCATCACTACTTCATTCGGAACAGTGAATGTAAATATTGATATGGACTTCGCGGAAAGTAGAGTACACTGTAAAAAATTTTCTAGTAACCAATATTTTGGTTACCCAAGTATTATTTTGTTTTCGCTATTTTGAATTGTCGGGTTGTATTTTAATTGTTTTATTTTCCTTTGATGTTTGAGTTTTATAGTTGTAAAACCTTCTTCGTACATAAAATTAGATGTTCTAAAAACGTGTGTTTGTATGTGTTATTTGTCAAACTGAAAACCATAAATATTTAGAAAATAGAATAAAAGAATATAAATATAACAAAAATCTTACAACCTTAAAAAAAAACATGAAATAAATTAAAATCATACATTTGATTTTAACGATATAACCATTTTAAATAAGGAACAAAATTTAAAAACACGTAATATACTTACGTGTTTTTAAATTACTTGAAATGATTCAAATTAGTAAACATAAAAACGCAGTTGATCATAAAATTCACATACAATACTTCACAAAACTATATAACTTAATTTTATAACTAAATACAATAATATTTTTTAGAAATCTATTTAATACAAAATTCAATAATGTTTTCATATTTAACTTACAATAAATAATCAAAACATATTACCTTGAAACGCAATCTTTAAATAAAACAAACGATATATTTAAAATTTATAGTAAACATAACAATTATGATTTTGTCATTTGTTACACAACAAATTTATTTAAAAATAATTTTCATTACCATTATACTACTACCACTACATGATTTATATTTTTTTTATATATTTTTACGTGAAAAAGTTTTTGCAATAAAAGCGAAATGTCGTTGAACATTTCCATGTGTTACTGAAGACCTAAAAATCGAGAAAACGAAAAGAAATTAATAAATTGTTATATACAATACATATAGTTAAAATAAAAAAAAAATTAACATATGTGTGGCTAAATAGTCATTTACAATAGATACTAAGAATTATTATCTATACATCGTTCAGATTCAAGTTGACAATGCGATTTCAGGCTGTATTCAGGCATAATTCCCATATCCTTACTTTTTTGGTTAAAACCTATTTGTATTTATATTTGGGAAATATAATATAATGTATATTATTATATATTGTATTATTATACCTACTTCTGAAAACACGGTACGGTTACGTTTGCACCTATCTGATTATAAGTTAGTATGTCCTTCAAAGTACTATGTTAAGAATAATTGATAACTATATATACAAATATCTGAAAATGCGTATTTATAAAACTAACTTACCTAATTCTTTTATATCACCTAATAAATCACACTGAATCGCTCACCCAGGGATCAAGAATGAACACGCTTACGCCTAACCTACAATTGTTTGTGACGTACATGATATCATTGAGCCAATAATAAGTTCGACAAACGAATAGAATTACCTACGCGCACAGATAAACAACCCAATAACCAATCACACTGCGGCGTATGAATTTCGTATTTTCCATGATATCTATAGTTTTACTAGAAAATTAATAGTTCACTAGTAAAATTACTTTTAAAGTGCACTAAATATCCAAAAAAAATTAATTTTACACTTTTAAGTAAATTTCGATAGTAAACACAAAATTGTACATGTTTTTTCCTGTATTTTCCTTTTGAATTTTTGTTACATCTTAAACTTACACGAAAAAGCTATAAATTTTACTGAAACCTCTTCTTCCATGTTAAATATCCTAGAAAAATCATTGAAAACAAAATTTACATGATTTATTTTGGTAAATTCACAACGTTATTACATGTAATATTCCTGATTTACCATGGTAAAATTACTGCAATTTTTTTACAGTGTAGGATCAAGACAGTCTTATTCGATCTCTCGATTGTTCAATTTCATAATCAAATGCTTTTTGAAACTATATTTTTCGGCCAATACGTTGCAAATATTTTTTATGCATATATGTACTTAAATCAGAAAAAAAAATGAATTGATGATTATTTCCAATTAAGTAATGCAACATTTAGGTTTATATAATTATTTAACATAAAGCAATAATATTAAGATATTTCAATAAGGTAGCAGTAAATAGTCATGTTCACCTTGGGCCGCCCGCATGGACGACGTTTGCATCGCCCTCTATATTTGTTTTACTATCTAAAAAATGCGAAAACAACTTTAATATAAACAATAATAAATAAGTGTAAACGAAAGGATTTTTTCATTATTATTCATTTATCAATATATTGCACAAAGATTACATATTAGTATCGTCATTATAGTACCTATTTTTCCTTTCTATAGCAAGCTCCGTTGTCATTAAATTCTTTTAATATACCGTATATATTTATCGCAATCAATTATAATTTTCTTTCGTGCAACTAACAATTCTCCAAATTAAGTGAGTATCAAACATTCACTTTAAAGATCAACGATTAAATGACGTTTGTGCACGCATTTGTCTCTTATTATCATCAGGACATTTAAATTAAAATTTAAATTGTCAAACGGACATCTGTGCCAGTACCAATTTGATTTACAGAAAGAGTAAAGCACGAAACGATATCGTGCGCGCTTGTAATTCATACTAGTTAAGAAACTAGACGTTGTGAAATAATTACCTATACAATTTTTGTTACGTTCATGTTTATTCTACGATTAAACGATTGTTAAATTATAAATTATAAAATAAACGCGGCGAAAACGTCGCAGTTATCTTGTCGCATTCGAACCGACCGTTGGAGAGTTTACCAAACAAAAAAAAAATGAAAAACGATTTTCGAAGAGAACAGTCCAAAGATTGGCCGCAAATCTTAGCTTTATCCTCAGGTAATTATAATATAAATATATAACGTTTGTGAAAATAAATTACATAGGCAGTGTACGAAAGCAGATTTTTTTCACTGTAGCTTTAAACTTTGACATTTAAAACTACAGTGATAAAGAAATGTGTTTCTAATTGAATTGTGAAAGCTTTCACTAAAACGAAAGAAAATAGTTCTGCAATTTTTGTAATTTTGGATTTTTCTAATACATATTTATTTTATTGTATATAATAATAGTATTAAATATTTGTTTATGGGATTATTGTACATCTCCCTCAAGTATTTGGAACTGATCTTAAATAAAATTCATTTTTTTTTAAAGAAACTACGTACAGCAGGGGAAAAAACAAACTTGACGCGTATGTGGAACAACCAATCTGCACAATTCTCAGAGACGTCTTGTTTTAACCGAATATTTCCGAAATCTATGTTAAAGAATGCTTTCTTTACTTGCGTATTGTCATTCGTATGACGCAACTAAAAGAACTGGTGGTCTAAAAGTTCTCCTTGCCTGAATTAATAGGAATTATTTATACAAACATATCTTTGCATTCAATTGCTAAGATGCGGTGCAACAACGGCTACATAATTTCAATCCATAAATTGTAGAATTCCAAACAATCTTGTATGTACGTGTTTTTTTGTTCGTAACATTAGTTGTGAGAAGTGCAAGCATCAAATAACACATTTTTTACAACAAATTCTGTAAAAATTTCAATAACTACACATCTCAGCAAACCTCGACTTCTGTCCACAATCAAATTTATGCACAGATAGATGATTTCAAGTAAATTAATTTAGAAATAAACACGACCAAGTAGGAAATAGTGCAGCTATTTTTTTATCTGTAATCTCTCTATTAAAAATAATATTCATTTTATATTGTATAGGTACTCTTACACGCCTTATGAATTATATTTTTTAAATAGTTTTACGAAACATCCTATAGATTATTGTGTGCATTAAATTCTCTTTTATGTTCATGTAAGGCGTGACAATATACATATCTCACCCAAAGTTGGAGCGATTGTCACAGCAATCTGGATAACTTGTCACAGGCAAAATATTGTGAAATTTGCAAATCAACATGATTACACTATGTAACAATTTCGATTAATTTTTTTGTCTTTGGGTTGTAACTGTCATTTCCTATTTTACTTTGCTTTTGTGACCAAGACAATGATATTTTAAAATTAACAAGCAAACCCAAAATGAGAAGTACATATTATGTCGTTCGACGTAGAATACTGGAACTAAAGACATCAGTGACGGGAGTGAATTCATTTACGATAGGAATGACAGTAAAAATGTATGTCAAAGTGACAAGTATCTGCATATTCGGCTTGGGATTTGTTTTTTTTTTTTTTTTTGGAAAACAAAACAAAAATATCACAACGAAGATGTCTCAACCACTCAACCTGCTTTGATAATTTATTGCTATATTGTTCAGGCGCTATTTTAAATTTTGACAGATCCAATGTTCCAACGTCCCTCCATTCAAAACGTGTACACTCCTAAAGCTGATACAATAGACTCGTCCCACGATTTCAGTGCTCAAAACGGTGTGTATATGTACTTCTCATTTCACTATACTTATTTTCTAATTAGATGATGGCTTCAAGAGGTTGCAAACATAAAGCAGACGCGTTTTGCTATGTTTGTGGTCAGTTTATTAAGACAAGAGGATGGTATAGGGGAGAAAACAGATCCATGAGATTTGCAATTCCAAGCATTTGGCGGGAACCCATTAACCACTCAAGCAACTTACCCGTAAGGAGAAAATATTGGAGATATACACTGTGTCCACTTAAATATGAGACTAATGGGGGCAGAAAAAATATTATTGAATCTATAAAAAAAATTATATAAAATAAAACCCATAAAATTAGCATTCGTAATTTTGCTATAATTAAGAAAAAAAAAAGAAATTATCTTGAGAATAAATCACCCTTATTTTTAAAGATATGAAGAAGTTCCATTAAAAAAAAAGTACTTCAAATTCCTAAATATGCCAAAATACCAACTTTCAAGTAAAAATCGAAAAAACATTTTTACAAAAAAAATTAAAAAAGTATTTTTTCAATGTTTGGCTCATATTGTGTAATTTTGTAGAATTGCATTTCTTTGATTTCTACTTTGAAAATTTGTATTTTGGCACATTTAGGGAGTTGAAGTACTTTTCGCTAATGGAGTTTTTTGGTATCTTTAAAAATAAGCATGTTTTATTCTAAAGACAATTAATTTTTTTCTTAATTTATATCAAAACCACGCATTTTAACTAAGTTTGAATATAAAATATGTTTTTAAAGAAGCACCAACTTTTATTTTACATAATTTTTTTTTATAATTCAACAATAAAAATTTTTCCCATTTGTCTCATACTTAAGTAGACATACAATATACATATTTGGGTATATTACAAATTTTCGTTGTCCTAGTCACAAAAGCAAAATTAGAGGGGAAAAAAGTATTTTTCTATTGTTTTGAAACATAAATAAGTTGGAAATAACGCTTACCTACTCGAGGACAAAAAACGTGTTACACAGTGTTATCAACATTTTGTAACGACTTTATTTTAAATTTCCGCTATGAAACAATATAAACACATTAGTTATTTACAAGTTATGACTTAATTTCCAATTTAATTTAATTACAATCATTACAAATACCCTTCCAAATATGTCCTGATTAGAGTAGGGCATATGTTTCTTTATCGTTAGTCAAAGTGCATGCACGCACTAATCACTTCGGCAGTTTGTATGTCCCCAAAATGCATGCAAAAAAATATCGAATACCGTCTATGCAATTCCCTGTTCCGTTTTTAGGTGCACCATCACCAGGTTTACGGGTTACTGCCCCAGTTGCACGCAATTTGTCAATACAAGCATGAACATTACTTAAAAACTGTGCGTAAATAACTGCCAGATTAGGAAACTCTTGCCGAAAATCCTGCATTCATTAATTAATGGAGTAAAGCCATTTTCCATTATACTTCATTTACGATAACAGAAGGCACTAGTACGTGAGTCAGTTTGCTATGACGTCACGACCTTGTAAATTTTCTGCTTGTCAAAACGTAAACAGTTAAATGACCTCACAGTTTTGACAGCAATAACGAAATTGGTGGGAAGACGTGGCAAGCATGCAATTTAAAAAGCAGTAGGCACCAACACAGTATGTTTAATGTAATTAATTAACATAAAAAGGTTATACGTTAGTTGATTATTTTAATAATATGGTATTGCACGGCCCAAAATTGCAAGTAATAACGTAACTCGTCTGTTATAGTAAATGAAGTATAACTAATTTTTGACCAGTTCTAACGTAACTTTCGATAATAAATGCTTTATGTTGTAATAAAATAATACAATCAAATACAACCGTTTCTAATTTTGATTTGTCACTGACAGCTGTCAAAATTTAAAAGTTGCCCAGAGTGACCAATTTTACGAAAGAATCTACTTAAAAAAAACAGCCCACTCTAATTAGGAAAGTATTTGAAAGCATGGTAGTTCCAGTATCGAAAATATTCGCCTAAACAGAGGCGCGTCTTGTGACAGGTTTACTTTTTCCTTTGCCGTATATATATATACGTCTATTACATCCTATATATCTTCAACAATAATCGTGATACATCTTTCAGCCTCGATGGCGTCATTCTCTTGCGGAAATCTCTTTTCATTCCCTTCTCCGGCAATACCTAAATTACTGACGGACGAATACGGATTCAGCATAGAAGAAGCGTCGTACTTGACAGTGATTCCTCCGGTGGCCATGATAGTGACTAGCCCGATCTTTTGCAAGCTGATAGACAAGATAGGAAGGAAGCGGACTCTCCTGGCGACGGAATTTTTCCAGATAACCTCGTGGCTATTCGTAGCTTTCTCTAAGGGTATCTACCTCTTCTACGTCTCTAGAATATTTTCCGGATTAGCGGATTGCAGTCTATTCGCCGCCCTACCGACGTATATAGCCGAAGTGACTACACCTAAAGTTCGTAGTTTGTACGGAAACGCGCTCATCGTGGCTATGTTTTGCGGACAATTCTTAATCAACTGCCTGGGATATTATTTGAGGATCCAGACTACCGCTTTCGTCATGTTAACTTTTCCGTTAATATTCTTAATTACGTTCGTTTTTATGCCGGAAACGCCTTATTATCTAACTATGCGCAACGATTGTGATTCCGCGCTAAAATCTTTGAGAAAATTGCGCGGCTGTGACGAGGTGCTGGACGAATTAAAACAAATCGAAGTGGACGTACAGAGGCAATTATCCGAGTCGGGAAGATTCAAGGATCTATGGACGATCCCGAGCAATCGTAAGGCGTTAATTGTTGCTAACTTAACCAGGGTGTTTCAACAATTCGGCGGGATCACCGTACTGGCCACTTATTCCCAATACATCTTCATGCAGGCGGGCGGAGATATCTCCAGCGGACACGCTGCTATGATCTTCTCCGGTTTATTAGCGGCGGTGAATATTTTCGCGAACATTTTGACGGACAAACTCGGCAGAAAGAGATCTATGATTATATCTTGTTTCGGATGCGGATTTGTGTTTCTAGCCATGGCGACGTATTTTTATTTGCAAATCTACACAACGGTTGACGTCTCTCAGATCACCTGGTTCCCAATTCTGGGTATCGTGTTGTACGTCCTGGTCTTCTCCATCGGTCTGGGTGTCGTGCCGACGTTGATGCTAGGCGAGATATTCTCCGCGAGCGTGCGTCGATACTCCGCCATGGTTAGTAATATAGTCTTCGCGATATTCATGTGCGGCACCACGAAGTTATTCCAGCTGATGATGTCCCGTTACGGGCTGTGCGTGCCGTTTTTCTTCTTCAGTTTATGCTGTTTCGTCGGTAGCGTGACGTCCTATTTTATTATACCAGAAACTAAAGGAAAGACGTTGGAAGAGATACAACAGATCCTAAAGGGAAATAAGTGAAATAATAGTTAGATTATTCTCTTACGTGTAAGGTAAATCTTTTGGAAGATTTTGTGTTTACGTATCTGTGTATAATTAAAAATTTATTTATTGTGTTTTATTCTTTTGCGCTTCGATTAAGAATTAAGCAACCCTAACAGCCAAAAATATTACATAGATATTTTTAAAAATATATTTTATAAATATTTTTCGTGAGAGGTTTTTGAATATATTTTTCATATTTTTTTTCTAAATATAGATAAAATATTCAATTAAAATATTTATTCCATATTTTAAAATTAATGTAAGCGCTATATTTTTTCTAAAATATTTGTAAAATATTTATACAAAAATTGAAATTTTTTATGCAATTTATTTAATTTGTCAAAATGAACTAAAATTGTTCTTGGTTATTTAGAATGTATAACGTCGATAACGAAAAGTTGAAACATACATAGAGTTGTCTAAAAGGCAAGAACTTGTTTTTTTCACACTCACCATACAAGTTAATAATCAATAATTCTGGCATCTTTTAAGGCATACTGAAAGTTTATCAAATTAATCACTATTTTTTAATTGAAGTGTTCTAAATAAAAAACAAACGTATTTATTATCATTTTATTTGAATAAACCAATAAAAATGAAAAATACTCATTTTTAAGTCTAGCCTTGGCTGGTGCCAGGTACAACCCTATGGCTTTTTTCATATCTTCGGTAGTGGCGCTCTCATGGCGTTTCCTTGTGGTCTCTAACACAATGCCAATTGTATTAGATCATACCATGAATAAACATCGTACAACATTATCAACACCTAGTAATACATTGGAGCATTTACAATAATTGGAGTGTAGCTACATTCTAATACTTACGATACTTATTTTTACTTTATTTCATAATATTTGAAAACATTCTACGTACAAAGAATAAAACAACACAACGTATTCTAACCTCTATTTGAGGTTATGACGCTTATCTACCGAGATGAATCTCTTAAGCAAATCAACTAGCAATTTATCTGGTAGATGCAGTACATATATGATGCATAAAATTCCTACAATTATATTATTAAACGATTTCTGTACATAGCGATATTGAGCATTCCAATTATCTTATAAATGCCAGGACATGTTCAAAGTTTTGCTTACCTCGTAGTCACCACAAAAACTAAAACACACCCCGCAACAATTAATTACACAGTTAATCCTAATCTGCCCTAATCGTATACTATTATAAACTATAACATGTAACGGACAAACGAATGAAAACGTTGATGATACGGACGTCCGCGTATGCATTCTATGTACCTAATCCATAGACGCATAAACAATACTAAATCATATAACACCGGCACCGTAATGAATAGGGGTGTTGTGTTGACGTTCGCAACTTACAAATATTACAAATAATATAATACGCGCTCAACTTAGATACTAATTAAATCATATTAGATATATATTATCTAATTTAATCTTTAAACTATCATTTTAAATAGGTATATACCTACTTAATATGTATGCATATTTTACCCATTTTATATTATTCGTCCTACGCACCAAATGTACAAAAGCAAAAATTCAATCTGTTTTTTATATAAAATAAATATTTACAGAAATACAAAGCAAAATATTCTTGCAGAGTTATGAAAAATATATTGAGAAGACATTTGCAATAAAATATTATTAATGCTACATAACATATATATTTTTTAAATGTTTTTCTAATAAATTTTCTATAATATATTTTATGCATATTATATTAATATAACTAATATTCAAGAAAGATTTAATATTTTTTAAATATTTATAAAATATGAAATAAATATAGTTGGTCACTGGAGAAATATTAAAAGACAAAAAAGATACATCATTTAAGTGTTAAGGGACAATTTATAGTTTCCTACTTTAACCCAGTTACCGGCCTTTGTGGATAAGGGCGCTACTTTCGTCTATGTTTCCTATTGGTGCATATTTTTTTATAAAATAAGGTGAGATGAGAAACGAAGAAGTATTGCTTTATTTTTTCATTCATTTTATTCGAAAATAAACGTTTAAATAGTACAATAAGCAAAGCATTTCTCTAATCCTTTTATTTTGGATAAAATTCTCTTGTTTCAGAAATTACACGCATAAAAACTGCAACCAATTGCAACTTTAAAACTCATTTGAGTAATTTCAGCAACTTATATATACAGGGTGTCGCACAACGAATATTAGTGCTTTATATGTGGAAAACTATTCATGAGAAAAATCTGAAAATTTGATTATATAATAGTCCTACAAAATATGTAAAAGTGTCCAGCACTTTCGGTTAAACAGGGTGTTGACATTGACTGTCTTATTATAAATGCAATACTCTGTATATTTTTCATATTTTTGAATTGCCCTTAAAATTCTAGTTAAAATGTATGTAAGGATCTCCAATTTAAATTCATTTGTTTTCGAGAGATTTCGATTCTTTGCAGAAAAGTGACATTTGGAATCCTTACTAAATAATTTGAATTCATTGAAAATCATAGGGATAATCGGAAAGAGACAAGGCATATTTTCTCAAAGATGCGCGAACCGATTTGTTTCAATATTTCTGAGCATGTTAAGTAACGTTATTTGAACACACTGAATGAGGGATTTTAGAAAATATTGTAACGAGCGCCAACTTTTTAAACTGGCGGTTTTACGATAGGCGCCCCTAGATGGCGCTAGCATAGCGGAAAAAAGAACTACGTACGAGGAACGATAGAGGGCAGTACCGGGTCGAAGATTCGTGAATATTCTTCTGAATATAGAAGGACGCCCTAAATGTGTCCCGAATGATCTCGAAGTTTCGCGCCAGATATAAATAACGCGTGGGGATTGGCGAGGAGGCAGTCAGTCGATACGAGTTGGATAGTGCGGATCGCGAGCGGAAATAAATACGAGCGAATTAGTACGTGTAATGCAAATAAATCATTTACATAAATAAAGACATTAGTGATTAAGTGATTTATTTAATAAGCATAATAGATTTTAAGTACCCTAATTGTGTTAATAGAATAAGTTAATTTAAATATATCGCCTGTGTATTTTTCTAAACCCCGACAACGTTTTAAGAATAGAAAAATGTTACAATATATTAAAAACTCAATAAGAAATTTAAGATTTACTTGTGTTGTAGTTTTTGGAGTCCTTTTATTTCGGGTTTTTTTTATTGTTTTTACACAAACTATGGCTTATTTAGTAACATCCTTTATTCAGCACACTTTTTATACGATTCTGCATATACTCAAAAAAAAAAAAATTAACTAGGTTATTAGTTGAACACGAACGGAGAAAATGTACCCTAAAAGTTGAAAAACGTGATTTTACAGAAGTAGCGAAAATACAAAAAACCCTTAATTGATAGTTTTCGTGACCGTGGTCAGCAATAGACATTGTTATTAACTCTGTTCTAGTGTAATTATTCCGTTAATTTTATACAAAATACTTAGCGACTGACAGTAGGTACACAGTTAACGTAGTTAATTGTCCCAGAAGTTAGCCGCGTCTCCTATTTTCTGCGGCGCTAAAGAAGGTTCTCCGCAATCAGTTGTTAGATTTGATATATTCTTTGTGTACACAATTTGAGTTATAAAATTTGTAAATCATTACGTCGTTTTGGTATTGTGTTGTCTTATATTGTGTTGTGTTTTATTGTGGTGTGTTGTATAGCCTTGTGCTATATTGTGTTGTATGTATGTATGTATAGTTTCCAGTTTTTATTTATTTTAAATATGCTTCGTTTCTCCAACAAACTTTTAGAAAAAAATAAGAGATTTTCATGGCAATAAAAATAGCTTGAAAAGACATCGAGACGCAAAACCTTATGAAACGCCTATACTTGCGAGTTTGAATATTGTTACTCCAACTTCATCAGATTTTACTTCTTCTTCCACACCTCGAAATGTACTAAATAATTTAGAGGAATTTTGTATCAGATTACAAATTCGACCTTGTCTATATCAGCAAAACTAAACCTTGCTTCAATTGCGATTTGCAAAAATTTTCGCGGAAAAATTGTTTATCGGTAACAAAAAGAACATTTTACGTCCACTATAGAAATTTGTTGTCCTTTGTGTGTCTCTTTGGATGAATTATGTCAGAAAAGAGGTACTCTTAGATACTTTTTCCTGCAGTTAATTACAAACATCGATTTTACGAACCCAGTAGTAAATGAAACGATCAACAACATTTTTCATCAAATTTTATTAACGCATAAATC
>RXPK01000146.1:0-36781 GCA_004143645.1 Protaetia brevitarsis | reverse complement strand
TTGTTTTACTAGTGTTCGTTTCATCACATTTATCTTAAGCACTTGTATTTCTATTTTGCCTGCGGTGAAAATCATTAAACTATGCATTAAGCCACATTGATTTAAACGCAAACAGTCGTACTCAGAAGGTAAGAGAATGTTGGAGGATCTTTGTTCAATGAAAAAAACTTCCTTATTCATCTAACTGTTCCACACATCAAATTACCTGGAAAAATACATCATTATTTTTATTTATTATTTGAAGCATATAAATTTATGTTCGATTGCAAATCTAAAGTACTTGGATCAACGATTACATGAATGACATTTTTACGCCATTATTACAATACTCTAATACCTACTTTGTGCATAAATATATCAGTTTATGTTATTTTGTTCGTGCGAATATCAACCTAACAGAGTTAATAGATTTGTTACACATTCCATACATTCTTAACGTTAAACTGTAGGTTCCGATTAAAACCACTTTTTTTGCTCTGCAACTGCGAGCATGAAGTATAATCACGTATTTATGTACTTGATTTCTAATCAACTCTTTTGTCAAACTTATTTATACATTTTCATAGTATCGTGAATTAATAAATAATAATTATTTATTACATCAAAAACATAGTAACATGAAAACGTTTCCGGTTAATGGCCTCCATTTCCGGTTAATATTATTTTCGTTGTGCAACATCTTAGAAATTAAATACGAATCTAAGCTCCCAATCTTGGATTATTAATGCAATCGAAGCTAAAGACCTGAATGTAATTTAATTATTTGCAAATAATCCGATAAGCATTGCTCGGTACGCAGTACTTGTATTTCGTTCAAAAATCGAAGATTTGGGAGCTTCATTCGCATTTATTTGTTAAGATAAGTGTAAAACAAAGCTGTGAAATCACGCCAAATATTTACACTCTATATACTCTAAACACTCTAAGAAATCTGTACATGAATTTAATAGAAATACGTAACAATAAAAAAAGCAGAAATTAGTAGCGAAATACCACAACCAACACTCGAATCTAAACAATAATGGACGTCATTAGGACGTGTTTTTTTTGACATGGATTTACCTTAGTAGGAACTGGTTCTACGCGAACGACTAAAACACATATGCTTTCTTTCATTTCTGGTTCCCAATATATACAAAAAATATACTATAGCACTATTTTGTCTCACAAAAATATTCCAAAGCGCCTTCATTTCTTGCAAAATTAATAATTTGTTTTGAATACATTATGTTCAAAATTCCCATATGTCATGTACCAATCACGTGAGCGATAGAAAGCTACGTTCCAATGTTTAATCAACCATTTGTTAAACAATTTTAGTACCTGTTTTAATGAAATCATCATTGTTAATATCATCAAGCGGTTGCAAACAGCAATTTCAGTTTCAAACAAAAAAAAGCGTGTTATTGTTGTTTTTACTATAAGTTTTTTTTAGTTCTATAATAATTAAATATAATGATTTATTTTGTTACAGCTTAGAAACCGTATTTTTAAGGGGTAAACGTCTTCAAAAGCCAAGCTTCTCAATATTCTCATCCGTCATAGGCTGGCTGTACTTCATAGCGTGGTCGGTGTCATTTTATCCACAAATTTATATAAATTATAAACGAAAAAGGTAAGTGAAATTAATAACAATTGAGGTCGGTAGATGCACAATCACAAATTTTGCATTCTTCCCTAATTTAAAACATATTGTCGATAATATAATATACAAATAAACATCAAAACTTTACTTGTAGTGCAAAAGAAAAAAAAATTGATGAAAGCAATTTTTTCAGGACTTAATGTAAATTAGAATTATGCATTTACCAAATTTTGCATCTACAGGCTTCTGTTATAATTTAAAATATAGTATATTATTAAATCTAGCTATAAACTAAGAAAACACTCCATAAATTTAAAAACAATTTTATGTTCTGACTGGGCGAATAATTGTCATTAACATTTATTTCGCACATCAGCACATATGTATATCACCCTTTATCCTTTCATTTAGTAATTAGTTGGCAATTCCTTACACATTCGTAGAATAAATACAAAATGTAAACTGGAATCCCAATCTTAAGAAAGCTCGAAACATGCAGTTATTTACCAATTTTGTCAGTAATAAAAGTCTATGTATTTTCATGTGCTATAAGCTTTGTTCGTGGAGCACATCAAACGACATCACAAATTAGACAGACGTAATTTGATTGGTTGAAAAAAATCCGCACTACGGTCAGATTTAGGGTACCTTTAGAATTAGGGTACCCGAATAAAAACCGAAATAATGACCGCTTACATTACGATTTTTAAAAGAGTTTCGACCCCCTGCTATAAAGTGAGGCTGAAAAACTAAACCAACACGCTAGGGGTGTATCAACACAAGCAACATAGTGTGTTCTATCGTGAACCGCAGAATATCAGCACCTTGAGTGTTAAATAACCGTTTATAATGCCAACACTGTTGAGTAAACGTTTAATCTTTGTTCATAGTATAGACTAATAAATGATGAAATATACATTTTACATAACCATGAAATACAGTTGGTTATATATCAATTATTGGTGCATGATAAACTGTATTTCAACAGGATATTTTACGTTAATTATACTAAATGTGAACCAATATGAAAGGTTTACTCAAAATGTATGGTGTTGGTTGTAGAGATCAAAATAACATCGGCATTAAACGCAAATTATTTCAACTATTGCGTATTTTTAAGCAAAAGAATCAGAAAAGGTCCGTATAAGAATATGTATATTAACACCGGAATAAAATTAACAGAAACTGTAACGCAAATTACATTCTTAATGAAACCACAACGAAAGCAACTTTAAACATAATTACTTCACAGCTAGAAAAGAAAAAAATAAACAACGGTAAAAAAGGCATGCTAATATCAAAATAAAACTGAAAACTGGATCTTAAAAGATTTTAACGGATTTACTCAAAGCCGTACAAATATGGAAGACGGTTATTTGCAGAAACAAAAAATCAATGTTTTTGTATGATGTTGAACGTATCTTAATTTGAAGTATTCAACATTATTCTTTCTCTAAGAGAAGCTTTAGGCCGATATACTTTCGACAAAGTTGATATACAAAGCTTCTTCCAGTGATTAATCTACTATTAGCAGTTTTTTTTTCCGATTCACTAAAATTTACTAAAATTGTCGATTATAAAACCCATTTATGAAGATGCGGATGAACTAGACTTACATACCAATATTAGATAACTTTGGTTAGACTAATTAGGTTTGCCGAATTATCCATTTTATTAAAGGATAGACTCTAAGAGCTGTGTGCATGATTATCGACACAATGCACTGTTGAAAATTTTAACACTTTTTTGACCAATTTAATAGTCAGGAGAGGTCCACACTCTTTTCGTGTTATTTTGTCGAGAACTATAGAAGTTTAAATTTGACGAGCAAAGACAGTCAAGTATTGTCTATTGCTAAGGGGTTATTTTGTCCAACTGACACGTGGAATTATAAAATACTTCTAGTCACATTTTATTTGATCTAGACTAGACAAATTTACTAGCTGTTTAATTAAATGAATGCGATCTATTGGGTGTTTTAACACCATTTTCTAAACACAACGTCTTTTTAATATGCAACTCCTATTTCTTAGTGCTATAATATTCTCTCTTTAAGATGTTTTCTCAATTATAAGTATGCAAAACCACTCATTCACAAGTTTTGGTTTCAACTAAACGTACCAATTTTAAAATGATTTTTTGAGAACCATTATAAAATTAAGTGAATGTTTATGCTATTTGATTCAACTCTAAACTAAATGCGTAAATAGATGTTCCCAATACATCTTTAAGATGTTGAAATTTTTTATGCCCACTGGAATTAACGTTTAATAACACGAGGTTACACTTTGCAAGTCAGTCACATTTGTTGGTTTGTTTGGATATGTTAATACGGAGAATCAAACACGAAAACAGATACACGTGCAATGCAGGTGGTGCGTATGATGCAATACTGTATTAGAATAGGTGGGGTTTCTATATTTCTATCCGAGGGAAAAATTCTGATTGGTTGACGCTTCTGAATGTCTAGAAAAATAGTCAATCCTCATATCTGAACAAAGAATTCACACGAAATTCTAGTCATTTCTGTTCTATTAAATACGCGTAGTCAACTCGTCTGGCAAAGTTTGGAAAAATCAACACTAAAATATTTGACTAGCGCAAAATTAACGCCAACACCGTAATATTTTCAACAGTGTACACAATTATGGAAAAGTGGACAAAGTATTTTTAGCTTCATCGAAAAGATGGCAATAGACCATGTGATTCTATTAAAGAAAGTAGAAATAATAGATTATCGTATCTAGTGATACATCACTTGTTAACATCGTATCTAACAAAACGTTATGTGTACCTAAATATTGACGATGAAATAGTAAAATCACAATGATTAGAAACCCAAATTGAAATCTCTGAGGGCCCAATACTATGGAAGCATGTTACTTTATCACGTTAAATTAAAAGTATGTCACACTCGACCCAATATTAGCATACACTGAGTTTTATCTTATCAAGGATAATCAATGCCACTGCTTGCCCAAATGTATTATACAGAAAATTCGTCTATAAATGCTTAAAATGTGATGGAATAAATTAATGAGATTTCCATCTTAAATTCTCATTCATTTATTTCCTTTTGTATAAATCACTTACCTAAAATAAGGGGTTACTTGGAATATTGAATATGTATGCATGCAAACAGTTAAGAATGGAATTGAACTTAGTAAAACATAAAAAATTAATAATTTTTTTTTATAATTTTTAAAGGTAATGTTAGTACACTTTCCAAAAGAATATCTACAGAATGGTCTAAGTTCTGAGAAGGATTTCTTCTGATATACAACATATATATATATACAACAAATCGAACTATTAACAGCCACAGTTTACAATGTATCTAGGTATATGTACTGTCCTTATAGCTAATTTAATGCGGAATTTATAATGATTTTTAACAACTCTTTTATTTCTTAGTGCTATAGTATTCTCTCTTTAAGACGTTTTCTCAATTATAGCTATGCAGAACCACTCATTCAAAAGTTTTGGTTTCAACTGAACGTGCTAATTTTAAAATGATTTTTTGAGAACCATTATAAAATTAAGTGAATGTTTATGCTATCTGACTCAAATCTGGACTAATTGTGTAAATAGATGTCCCCAATACATTTTTAAGATGTTTTTTATGCACACTGGAATTAACGTTTAATAACACAAGGTTACACTTTGCAGGTCAGTACACGTTTGGTGATTTGTTTGGATATGTTAATACACAGAAACAAACCGGAAAACAGATACACGTGCAATGCACGTGGTGCGTATAATGCAATATCGTATTAGATTAGGTGGGGTTTCTATATTTCTATCCGAAATTTTTGATTGGTTGACGCTTCTGAATGTCTAGAAAAATAGTAAGTTCTCATATCTGAACAAAGAATTCACACTAAATTCTAGTAATTTCTGTTCTATTAAACACACGTAGTCAATTCGTCTGGCAAAGTTTGTAAAAATCAACGCTAAAATATTTGACTAGCGTAAAATTAACGCCAACACCGATAATATTTTCAACAGTGTACCATATGTTTAAAATAACCCATTGATACCGGCTAAATAACGTACAAATGATGAAGAATTCAGCAATTCTCTTATGTTTATAATTATTAGCACTAACCACCATTTATCAGCCGAAAAGTATTCCCTCGCCTTATTAGGTACCTATTTCTCGCATAACTTGATAGCTATATACAAACAACTATTTTTCTATTAACACATCTGCTACATACCATAAGCAACATAGATCTAAATACATGCAAAATGGTGCAAATTGATGTTCAATCAAAATACTTAACTTTATTATAAGCGCGTTAAAATAAAAAAAAATGGGCTCGAAATATTTCGAAATTTACATATAATTAATATACTCCATACTTTCTTACTTAATGTCTGCAAAACTGAGATGAACTGTACTATCTAGCAATGCTATTTGCAGCTGAGGATACATTAAACGTAAAACGGCATTGATAAGTTTCTGCTGTTATGTTGCAATACCGTTATGTAACTATATCTTCAATGAATAATTAATTATGTATGTTACGTCACGCAGTATGCATATACATAAAGAATAAAATCAATAATATGGATTTCTCCCGTTAGTTTTGTATTTATTGCCTATTTACATTCAATTTGTAAATAAGAAAGATCAACTAGAAACTGATAGAAATAGATGTGGTTTTAAAAAAATATTGATTTCACTTTTCCAACGCCTGAGTGCGTTTCGGTGAAACCTTGATTTTATGGATATTATAGCTTGTATTTGCCAATCTCATACACAAAAAAAAGAAGAAGAAAGAGTAGAAACCAGCGTTTGTGTATGTCCTTTTTTTTTGTTTTTGCGCTGTGATTTCGAATTGATTTTCTGCATTGATTCATATGTTTTAGAAATTATTATCTTACTCTTCCAGTTTCGCTTTATGAATAAATATATATTTTTAGAATTTGTAGATATACTATATTTACTAAAAGTTTTTATTTTATAGTTTTTGACATATATGCAGTACATACAGATAATTTACTTTTAAAACAAAAAGAAAAAATTAGAAACACTTTAGAGAAGATATTCATTACATATGTTAAACTCAGCTTACACTGTCCCCACATTTGTTTAGTACATCTAAACTTTTACCTCTTGTGTCCCTTGGCTTATAATAAAATCATACACACCCAACTTGGAAATACAGATTACTTATGGAAAATAAATACTGGATGTGGAATAGCTAACTCCTATATGTACATATTTATTTCTCTACCCTCTCTAGTATTGTGAACCCAAAATGAGAAGTACATATGTCGTCATATCCGTTTTGAGCACTGGAATCGTCAGAAGAGTCCATTACATTACCTTTAGGGGTGTTCCTGGCACTTTGACAGTCTTTACAGTAATTTCTATCGTAAAAAAGTCATCCCCGCCACTAATGACTTTAGTTTCCCTATTCTACGTCGACATTATGATGATGACATATGTACTTCTCATTTTGGGTTCACTATACCTAAAATAAACCTAACTAGTATTATATCTTCTTTTTTATTTGAATCGAAATGTCTGACTAATTATTTTTTTTTTCAGTGTAATCGGCTTGAATTTCGATTTCCTGCATTTAAATATAGTAGGATTTGCACTATACTCATTATTCAATTTGGGACTATTTTTCATTCCCGAAATAAAGGTAAGAACATATTTTTTTTTATAAGTGTCTTATAAGTCTTTTAGTTTCTCACAATGTACATAAATAATGGACTTCACCTCCATTTGTTACAGCATAATGTTTAATTCCTTTCCTACGTCATTAAATTAATTATACATTAAGAATTTTAGATGGGCATTCTTTTAAAATTAACTGAGGATTACTTCTTCTTCTAACATCTTCATTGAGTTAATCAAAGCGAAATAAACAATTTATTTGAGGTATTCATTCTTTGAAAATGAATTATCTTGTTCTTGTTGAATCAATGTGAGGTGTTAATGGTAGTTCGCTCGTGGGGGGAATTTTCTTCATAGACCCCTAATAAAATAACTAAATGCATTGTTTTAATTTTTCCGGGATTATGGATTATTGATAATCATTAAGCTATTACTTTGGCATAGTAAACAAAGTTTTATTTCTAATAATGAATGTATGCTTTTTTAGCGCCTACCTAAAAGTAACAATCTGGTGTAGTATTATAATAATGATTCCAGTTTGTTATAACAACAACGTTTAGAATTCATTTCTTGTATAATTGTATTCATCCGTCATATACAACTGTAAATGATTTCATGGTAAAAGAACAACACAACGATTTTTTTCGTACGATGTGTGTGCAACTAGTAATTTTAGCAACAGTATTTTATCAAAAAAATGACGGTAAAACATTAAATGAAAACAAATATTTTAACCGGAATTAGAAATAATTTTACAACATTTATCTATAAATACATTATTTAGAAATAATTTTCCAATATTCATCTACAAATAATTTTATTTATGAATAAACATTATAAATAATTTTGCTATTCAAATATCTATACTAACTTTATTCGAATAATGCCCAACTCTGCTTTTAGGAATAAATTTACAAACGATTTAAAAAAACGGTTAGAATTTAGTGTACAATCAAATGTAGTTTAATATATTGATTAAATCAAATTAAAGTAGAAATTAAATAATGAAATATTAAAATGGTACTTCCCAATTTTATTTTGTTGATTTAGCACATTCAGTTGTACATATTTTACGCTAATACATTTGACAGAATAAATCACAGAATCTTAATTTTAAAAAAATTAAAATCTGTGGTTTTAGTGACCATTTAAGGCCGCGTTTTGGGTCTTACCTTGTTGATCGAACGCAGTGCGTCATTTACAATGGTTTTGCTTCGAAATTTTATATAGCTTTGTGTGGAGTTCCCCCTGGAGCAAACTTAGGGCCTCTGCTATTTATTCTTTTTATTGATTAAGCTAATCAATTCGACACATTGATTGTCATAGATTACAAATTAACAATATTGCACAATGATATACTTACAACAAATTTTAATTGAATATCTCGATATATACTGTTCTATCATACACAAAGAAAAAAATTCAATTGCTTTTAATTATGTTCTCTTCTCCCACCGGATAGAAATTTAACTGTTAAAGACCCGGAAAGGTATTTTTCAGTTTTGTAGCTCACAGGTCTCACATAATCCGCTGTAGAAATACTTGTAAATGTTTAAAATAAACGCCGCCTTAACTTTATTTTACACCTACGTGAAAAATAAGCTAGAATAAGTTTAGTTTGGGACCCATTTTATAGCAGCCATACCGCATCTATTGAGAAAATTCAGCGTAAGTTCCTTAGATGTGATCCTTCGAACATTCAACTTTGAATCTCTGAAAATGCGACGAAAAATCACTAGCATAAAGTTTTTATACACAATAACATTGACTATGCTTACCTGTTATCACAATTAAAATTTTTGGCACCAAGAACTTCTGCTCGATTGATTGGAAGTTCCACATTTTACATACCAACTGTGATAATGAACTCTGCTTTTCATTCTCCACTAATTATTATGACACGTAACTTTAATATTATTTGCATGTAGGATAGTTTTTTTACTAGTAGTGAAAATAATACAGAAATAACTGCAGTAAATAAAGTAAAATTAGGAAGTATGTACTATTTCAATATTTTAATAGGTATTTAACGATTTTAACCATAATTACGAACAACTACAAATATAACAGAAACATAAAAATTTATAGAACTTTTATTGTGATATCTCTGAGATTTGGATTCATACGATTTACAAATAAACTGTAATCTGAAATATATGATGTTAGGTTTTAATAATATCCAAATTTATGATATTAAATAACTAGACTAGACACAAAAACAAGAGAAAGGATATATAATACTTATCGAATTTCGCTTTCTTCATTTTGTTTCAATTTATGTTTTTTTTTTGTTACAGTCTGAATATTTTATAAGATATCCTAGAGGATTGAATCCCGTACAAGTTAACGACATAGTATTTGCAGTTCATGCATTTTTCGCATGCGTAGTCACGATTGGACAAACCTATATCTACGAAAAGGGAGAACAGAGAGTTTCAGTCACGGCGAAAACAATTTTGGGAATATTTTTCCTATTCCTCGTTGTTAGTACGATTTTATCGGCCGTTGACGTCATCCATTGGTTGGACTTCTTGTACTACTGCTCATACGTCAAATTGACGATCACTTTAATTAAATACATCCCTCAAGTAAGTCATTCCGTTTATGATATAGAACTACCTATCTAACATATCAGGAATTTAAAACCATAAAACTAATGTCGCCGATTTATTTCAGGCATACATGAATTACAAACGACAAAGCACCGTTGGATGGAGCATTGGAAACATCTTCTTGGACTTTACGGGCGGTATATTGTCTATGATGCAAATGATAGTGAATGCTCACAATTATGGTAAGCTCCTCTTATATCTATATTTCACATTTCTTTAGTTATTACATGCCCATTTAGATATCGTTTATTTATTTATTGTACAATTAATTAAGTTCCATTCCTTTTTGCAGATGACTGGGTTTCGATTTTCGGGATCCAACGAAATTCGGTCTTGGCCTGTTCTCCGTCATATTTGACATATTTTTCATTATTCAGCACTACGTGCTGTATCGGCATTCTAGATATGAAGAAAAATAGTATTAGGATTAGAAACCAATTTAAAGCAGTATCAAAATGTAAATTATTAAGTAATTTCAAATTGTTGAAAGTATTTTATAAGTTTAAAGAAAGATATATTTTCTTTTATAGAGGTTTTAATAAAAAAAGGTACACACACACACGTCTGTTTCTTATTACCTACTCCGAGAAAAAATTGAATGAAATAATAAATTATGGCTGAAAGCAGCAAATTTTAAAGGAGACAAATCAGATAAAAATATTCATATTTATGCTTGGTGAACTATTTAAATATTAAATTTATGTATTTAGACGATCGAAAAATCAATCGATTAATACTCAAAATCGATATTATATTTGGTTTTTTATATGGTTTTAAAAGTAAACGCCTACTATTAATAAATATTAATTAAAATTACATTTTCTGAAAATCACTAATCCTAAAAGAAGTAATAGAGATATGTAACATCTATAGCGTGTCGATAGAGGATTCAATTCTACATCACATAGTGTACAGAGCGTTCCATTCGAAAAAAAAAACACTTTTAGTACTAAAAATCAACCCTAGATTTTGGGACACCTGTATAATTTTGTTTCCTTTTTATTCTTTGGTTAAATAATAGAGAACGCATACGCACACTCAACATAAAAACTCTCTGCCGTTTACTATATAGCTGCTATACGCATTTTTTTGAGCTTTTTTCACAAAAAACCGAAATAACTCTAAAACGGTAACCGATAGATAAGTAGATGTTTTATAAAATTAGTTTCAAAACGCCTAATAAAACTTAAAAATACACTAAATAATTTCTAGTTTCTATTTATAATATCAAAGTTGACCATGGCTTTTTCGATGTAACCGAAAGTTGAAGTTATTTTTTTTTTCTAAATAGATTATAGAGTTAACTATGCTTAATCCTAAAGTTTGAAAATCGAGATATCATTGCAAAGTCAAGAACTTTTAAAGTTTATTATTAAATTATTACCATATTATGAAATTCATCATGTAGAAGAAACCAAATTAATTCTTGATACCCTGTTCCTGTTATTTTATTTTACGATATCACATTACATAATTTAAAATAATATTTAAATGTTTAGTCGATTTAATCAATTACAAATGTTGAAATTTTGGCTGGGTTAAAATTATGACATTTTTAACATCTGTAGAAATATAGGCAACCAGTAATACTTACTTATTTTTAACATTCAATAAATCTACATATGATTAATTTCAATACAAAATATTTGTATTATATAAATTACTTAACGATACGCACTATGTACGAAAGGAATAAATCAAAAATATTTTGGGTTGCAAACTTTCCCCAAAAATTACTTTTTAATATGTTAACAGGTAATTGCTGGGCACTTGCCTCTGCCAATTCTTATTCGCCACACTTATATGTTTTATATGTATTTAACAACTAAAAGGCACATTCTAACTTCGTTTAGTAACATTTGCATGACCTTAGATAAGATTTATCACTCATACATCATTAAAGAAGATTTAAATTTTGTTTCTGCATCAAGCGTACATAGTAAATATAAAAATGGTAAGTAGAATTTTTTTCTTTAAACGTATTTATTTTTGTTCTTTACTTCTTCATTTATTTTTCTTCCACTAAAACTAAAATTCAATACAACTGAAAACAACACCGAGAACAATTATTTCACGCTTATAGTATTTTGCTTCTCTCTTGTTAATTTATTTTAAATGCATTTTTATAAAACCTAAGCATTTATATGCTTCTTAGCCAGCCCGCTCCAACAAAACGTTAATTATTATTCAGGTATATTAAATAATAAAAGACAAGTTATTATTACTCTCATTTCTTTGATGACAATGTAAATAAGCTAGGCTTTCAAATTTAACCCTTTCTTTTCATACCATATGGCTACAAGAAAAGTGAGGATACAATTAATGTATATCACAATAACCCTCTTATACTGCACGTGCACCATAAATGATTGTTATCACAAAATTCGACACCCAGTAGCAAAGTATGGTGATGCCCGTGCTACTTTTTTACCTATTTATTTTTTGCTAAGAAATTGCACACGCCTATCGTGAACATCTGAGCCTATATGCATATGTGGCTGTATGATATCCACACTTTTTCTACTGCCATACGGTATACTGCTTTCTCTAGTACGCTGGTGATTATTTCTTCTTCTACTTTAAAATTAAAAAGGAGACAAATTCATTGCTTTTATAAAATTAATAAATAGAAATCTTGATATGTTTCAGATATAATATATCAAAAAAAGATCTTAATCAGAAAGCGAGTTAAACATTATAATTTTGTTGTTGACCATCAGCAGTTCCAAAGTTTTTGGCAGAGTTTAAAGTATAATTACAACATAAAAGACTCATTGAATCCTTAAATACAATAAAAATATACATAATTTTCAATACGAAGAGGAATACTTTAAATAGATTGATTGATTGGACAATGGGATCTCCAATAAGAAGTTTGATTGCATAACTTGTACCTGAGCATCTTGAGGAAACTGTTATATCTAATTTAAACTTAATTTCTTTTAAAAGATGTGTAGATTATTATTTAGTCAATTTACGTTCGCATATATAAATTATACTTTATCACAATTTAATCGCTAGCATTCCAAAGTAGAAATTTCTTTAGAGATAGAAAATAATATAAACTGAAATTATGACATTAATGTCCATAGAAACAACAATATTATGTGCATATCATGGCAGGTATAAGGGGTTATGGAATAAGAAGGGCACATGACAAAAATACTCCAAACTCTAGCACTGATAATACTGCAAACTTCTCCTAGACCCCTGTACAACATAGGCCTGGCAGATGATGCAACTTGCAGATACTGCCAAGAGGAGGAAGAAACATCAGTTCAGGTGCTGTGCCAATCTGAAGGCCTGGCGAGGACAAGGTTTCTAATAATGGGGGGAGGAGAATCCCACAGCTAGTAGCTACATAAAGAAGTCGCTCTCAAAGATGATAGGCCTAATTAAGAGGGCAAAATTAGAGAGCGTCCTCTAGGAAAAAGGGGATCACAATAGATCTTAAAAGGACGCGGTGAAACAGGTCCATAGGCCCACCCCAATCCTAATCTAATCTATCCTAGACCCCCTCACTACAAACTGCACTAAACTGGACGTACGTTTCGATAGCAAAGCTATCATCATCAGCAGAAACACTGAACTAAGTACCTCCATTTTAGTGCAGTTTGAGGTGAGGGGTTTAGGAGAAGTTTGCAAGAAGGGTACAAGTGCATTTGTAATAAGTGTTTTTTTACAAAAATTAAAATTTTACTTACACAACTTTAGAACTAGAATTCTTTTATTTTTTTAATTAAAATGATGCATTGTAGCCTCCTTATTCTAACCCCTTCAATTATAATATTGCAAAAGATAATATATTGAATGATGGTTCATAAATTTATTCACGGCACTACATTGCTACAAATATAATTTCTAGCAAACTATGGTTAAATGACAAATTAAATCAAGTATTTATGGAAATAATACTTTTTTTTTACATTACATTGCTTTATTACAGGAGGGTCATAAGTTATGGGGCGGTAGATTTACGGACTCAACAGATACTGTGTTAGAAAAACTTAATTCATCTATTAATTTGGATAAGCGAATGTACTCTGAAGATATTGATGGCAGTAAAGCGTACTCCAAGATTTTAAATCTGTGCAATCTGCTGTCTACAAATGAAGCTGATTTAATTTGTGACGGGCTGGAGAAAATTAAATTAGAATGGATAAAAAACGAATTCATTCTGCGCGATGGCGATGAAGATATACACACAGCTAATGAGAGAAGATTGAAGGTAATTAAAACACTACAATGTCTTGGTGATATTTCGTCAATAAAATTTTTTTATCACGCAGAGTTGTAATAGTGGTTGCCCCCAATATAATAAAGGCTCCAATTACAGATAAACTATTGACAGAGTTTTAGTCAATGCACACAACTGAAACGTTCCTTAAACTGTTAAGAAAAATTCAAAATTACTTATTATCTTTTCCGAAATAGTTCAAATTAAATATTTTCTTTCTATAGTCAGATGTGTTATATACCTCAATTATGATTGTCAAAGGTTTGAGTTAGTTTACTCATTTGAAATCGAATTTTCCTAAAATGTTTCAATGAGACACAATGTTTATATTATGCGCGAATATTTTATCAAAGCAAATATTTTGCGACTATGATTTGACACTCTAGATTTAGGGCAAAAAATGTAAGCGTTCTTTTACTTCATTTTGAATTTTCTTACCCCAGTAGCACACTCTTTATTGATGATGATGATTCGAACAATACATTTTCGGAATTTGGCACTTAAATTCAAACTCTTAGCTGCACATCTAAATTTGAGGTACCTACTTATACTTAACACTAGATATACTTGTGTGGCTGCTTGAAATTCTCACAAACAAATATTGGATGCTCCAGTTTACTGAAGGCAAAGTCGTTTCTTCATAATTAATGACAATATGCAATTACCTTCTAATATTACTGTGATAATTTCTCTGTCATAATTAGGAGTTGATAGGCGAACCTGCTGCAAAACTGCACGTTGGAAGAAGTAGAAACGATCAAGTGATAACAGATATGCGATTGTGGTTACGATCAGCGCTCACCGACTTAGAACGATTGCTTAAAGATTTGATAAACATAATTGTCAATAGATCGATGGAAGAAATAGATATCATTATGCCGGGGTACACTCATCTCCAAAAGGCTCAACCAGTTCGATGGAGTCATTGGCTACTTAGGTAATTATAGAGAAGTTAAAACCATAAAAATGAAAAATTCTAATTAACATCTTATTACCAGTCATGCTTGGAATTTTAAATCCGATGCCGATAAATTAGTTGATGTCTACAAACATACAAACGTTATGCCATTGGGCAGTGGCGCCCTAGCTGGAAATCCATTTCAAGTCGATAGAATTTTATTAGCAAAATATTTAGATTTTGATGCGGTTACGCAGAATAGTATGCAGGCGGTAGGAGATCGTGATTTTATTGGTAAGATAATGGCAATAAGACACAAATAATGCCTTCGTTAAATTGTTAGTGGCGCAGAATGGTACCTAATGGCCAAAATGATCTTATTTGAATCGAAATGCTAAAATTACATGAACAATAAAATTTTAAAAATCAATTCGTTTGACATATAATTGTCTCATTAACAATATTAGTTAAAAGAGGAATAAAAACCGAATCTTTACCATTGGAAGAGGCGGAGTTTTTTTTGGGTAACGACAGTGAAAAAGAATTAATGGTTGTTCTCTACATTCTTTATCACTTATACTTCTTTAAACCAAAGTGTGTAGTTTTTGCATAATGTACCATCAAATAAAAGGAACTTACAATTAGTAAAATGTTTCCACAGTCATTCACATTACAAGTACATATACATAAAGCAATGATTAAAGAAAGATGCAATAAGGGCTAATGATACGTCAAGTTAATGGAAATTAATTAATTAAAATTAAAAATGAGAGCAATGCTTGCTTAAATTGTTTCTGGAAGTAACGTGGAATAAGTTACTCTGCAGGACTTTGGTGATGATCTTTTAATTCTGAACTCAAAAACTAATACAGAAGTTGAAATTTTATCTCGTTGATAAGATAGAAGGCAAACATATGTTTAATACGAATGAAAAATAAGGAGTACCTATCATCTACTTTTCAATAGTGTTATATATTTCTAGTCGATAACATAGTTAACTATAGTACAATAATCCTTCTATTTACGCGGGTAATTGGTTCCACAAAAATAGCGTAAAATGGAAATCACGTAAACTGAACCATGGAAAGCAAGTGTGTGATAGAAATCTGAATGTTTAAATACATACACCTATCTACCTAATTTTTAATTTTTTTTTAATTTTTAGGCTTAATTTATTAAGCCTAAAAAGTTCTTTGCCATTGCTATGTTCAGTATTGCTTTCTTTTTTAATGCAGAAATGGAGAAACGATATCAGGGTAGGAAGGATCATGTCATAATGGGAGATTTTTGCTGGTTTCTCATTAGAGAAAACAATATAAAAAAAAGAAATAACTCTGTGCAAAACTTTGAAATATCAACAATTTTCCTTTGGATATAGTCAAGAGTTTTTGTATTCTTGATATTAATGAAACATTTTAGTATTTGTTGGGTCAAGATTTTTTGGTATTTATCTATTATTGCCTAACGAAATTTGTAAATACAATTTTTATTTATTTACTAGCGAAGTATGATTATAACTGTAAAATTAGACGTGGTGGAAAGATTTGGTTTGAGTTAAAGACCGTATCCATTGTTGCAACAGTTACCCAAAAGTGTTATCAGATTAGTAATATTATAATAATAGAATTAGATCATTTATTTAACAATACATTCAAAATAATTTGTTTATTTTTTATGTGTAAACTGCGATCACTATCAATATATATTTAGTAAACGGAGTACACCTTTACCTACTAAATACAGCTTTCAGTAACAGTTTCAAATATTTCAGTGGAATTTTTATTCTGGTGCTCACTGACTGGTATTCACCTAAGTCGTTTTGCCGAAGATCTCATAATTTACAGCTCCAAAGAATTCGATTTCGTAACAATTAGCGACGCGTTTTCAACAGGCAGCAGCTTGATGCCACAAAAAAGAAACGCAGACAGTTTGGAACTTATCAGAGGAAGTGCCGGCCATTTTTTCGGAAATGTATTTGAATTATATGGGGATTACTTTTCTTCACAAGTTACACCAGATTTTCTTTCGTAGTGTACCAGCTTAATGATGACATTAAAGGGTTTACCCACTACTTATAATAAGGATTTGCAAAGTGACAAAGAAGCCATGTTTTCCGCCTTCGATAAATTAACGTCTCTCTTGCATGTCACTTGTGGTACCATCTCGACGCTAAAGGTATGCTGTTTACTGTCATAATTCCTGTGTAAACTACTACTAAAAGAAACCAAAACATTGATTACTTGAACTTTTTATTACGTACAGGTAAATAGTGAGAAGTGTAGGGCTGCCCTGACTTACGACATGTTAGCAACGGATTTAGCATATTATTTGGTTCGAAAAGGTGTTCCTTTCAGAAAAGCACATCATGATGCTGGAAAAGTCGTGTCTGAAGCAGAAAGGCAAGGAATATGTATTAATGATATCCCCATAGAAGAAATGCGTGCAATAAAGTTAGTTTTGACATTAACTCAAATGCAGTACTCATAGTAACAGTTACTTTGTTTCAGCGAATATTTTCAAGATGATGTTACTGAAGTTTGGAATTATAATAATAGCATCGAACAATATCAAGCGATTGGTGGAACAAGTAAGAAAAGTGTGCTGGATCAAATTGATCTTCTGAAGAGCTGGCTACTACAACAAAACATCCGTGATAAAACATTGTAAATAGACTATACAAGATATTTAAGCAAATACACTTATAGAAAGGATATAGAAATTCTTTCGTCCAAAGCAATTTATTTTGTTTAAGCATATTTCTTTGTAATAGTTTGTTGTGTTAAGCATTTTAATAAATTCTTCTGCTTATCTGAAGCTTTTATACCGAGACTGGCGAAGTATAAAGTATTATTTATTTCTATTCTATTTTTTCTTTTATTTTGTTTCACTTTATATTATTTCCTAGTTGCTGTACTTCATATATAATAAGATAAAACTAAATAAACAAATAAAAATTTATTTTAATTTTCTTTTGTTTTGTATAAGATTTGTCTTATTCTTTTTTTTTAATTAAAATTTCCTACGTTTAAAACATTTGTTTATAATTTAAGTATTCTCATTTCCTCGACATCCCTAACTTTAATCCAGGTATTTATATGCTTATTGCTTTTCTAAATTAAATTGTATATATACGCTATTAAATGTTAACGATATCAAATATGATTTTTGTCTGCGAATTTGTTCGACTCTATCAAACCTTTTTTAGTTTTTGATTGCATGACAATAACAAATCATAAAGACTTATTATTGCTATTAAAACAGAAAACAGTTTTAAAGTAAATCAATATAAAGACTTTTTTTAATAAGGAATAAATTGTATTCTATAAACACTACATAAAATATATAACAAATCTTAGGGCGGTTTTACACCTAACTATTTATTGCGCAATTGATTGGCCAATTTAAAATTTTACGTGTATAACACGGATTAAATACGGGTTATATACGTAAAATTTTAAATTGGCCAATAAATTGCGCAATAAATAGCTAGGTGTAAAACGGCCTTTGGATAAGAGGCATTCACCAAAATATCCTGAGCTGACTCTATTGAATACTGACTGGATATGGTTTTTGCTGCAGTGTATTAGCAATAATAAATGTCTCATAAATATGGAACAAGTATATGTATTGCTGTGTTTCATAAGAGGGAAACCACCAACCATATTGAAATGCAATTACTATTTTATGTACACACCTGTTTGTAAGTCCAGTATAATTTGGATTAATTCACACTAGTAGTCATGGAAGTTGAATATAATTTATCGTCTGACAACTGTACGATAGCCTGGTATCCTAAGTATCTATTTTAATTGAATGGGGAGTGACTCAATGTGATTCGTATAAAGAAAATGTATGAAAATCCTTGGTTACGTGTTGATAGTTGAGGAAAGTCTTAAAAAAGCTGTGTCAATTCTCATCAAAGATAAATGAATTGAATCATATTGCGGGGGTATATCTGGTATCGAAGGGGATAAATTCACAAATTTGGTGTTTACTATATCTGGGTACATGTTTTACATGAGATTTTACATGTGTTTGCTGTTCCAAGTCTAATCATACATCCCGAATGTAACGAAGGAGCTGAATATACGAGCGAATCTGGATTGTCACTACAAGGAAATCACATTCGGAGGTACTCTGACGTCTGTATGAACCGATAAACGAGGTATCTGGTTAAAACATTGTTTAAATTATTATTATTTTGTATGAGATTTAAATTCTGAGCTTTTGTAAGTTGGCAAACGTGGTTGGTGGTTTCTATTCTCTTATGATAGCGCGGGATATTTTAAAAGTTCCTTTTTGAATTAAAGAATCTAAATTATACTGGATAATTGATAATACTTGTTTGAATATCCCAACTAACTATACTCTTCCTGAGTAAGAGTTCTCATGCTATTTGTTTGTTTCTGATATAAACTTATTAATGAATTATACATGTTATTAATGATTGTACTGTTTTATTAAAGAAAGTTATTTATTTATTTTCCTTATGCTCGTAAAAAGCATATAGCCGGGAAATCACAATAGTATGTTACATCACTCATGACATTCTTTAAGCTAATCCATTTAATACTAACTTAATTTTGTTCCAGCATATAATGGATCGCTTTTTGTACAAATAATTTTAATCAACAACACGAACAGGTGCTAATTTGGTAAATTTATTTCGGTAATATTTCCAATTAATTGTTAAAAAGTCTAATTCTAGGGTAGTACCTAAACAGATATGAATATAAAAGACTTTGGATAATGATGTTAAAAAAATCTGATGTAACGCGTTTTGTTTAACTGTCACGGGTCACTGCCAAATGTTAAATTTTTAAATCAGGATATTTTTTCTCGTGCTAATATGGAGTTGAATATAGCTTATCTGTTGTTTATAAATTATTACAGAACACTAAATAAATCTCCATTGACGTTAGATAAAAAGGAATGCTATCTATTCCTAGATATTAATACATTTAGTAGCAGAAAAGTTAGCATTTATTAATTTTACTTTTGTAAAATTAAAATGGAAAACAAGTTGTTTTTATCTAAAAACATAGTATTGGAAGAAAGCATTGTGGAAGGTGGTATTCTAGTAAATAGGCAGGGGAACTATTTCAAAAATATTGAACGTTGAAGATGTCACAACTCTTATCAAAAATAACAAAAATATTCAGGTAATTCGCATTTATTCTCCTAAGCAATAGTGTATCGATCGAATTTTAGCCTATTTATAACATATTTAGTGCTGGCAATTTTTTTTCTTGGTTGCTGGAAAATACTAATGCATTTTCTGAAGTTTGTATACGTTTCAATAGATTTGTATTGTCGTTACTGAAACCAATAAAAGAAGATAGGGCAGAACACACCTATCGTGTTCCCAATAAGTCATTGATTAGTACTTCTTCATTCGAAAACAATATTATTCGCAGTATAAAAGCTCTCGTTTAACCCTAAACCTACCAAGGTGTGCTTTTGAGGCACAATTGATTTTGAAATTGCTGGAACTTTGTAAGTTAACTGCCCACAGACTGGAGGATTTTTGTATTCTCAAAATAAACTATTTAACACAGAATGACATAAAAAAATTTTAAAAATATTTTTCCTATTTTACTAAAAAAATTAAACATTTAATTAATTTACCGACACGTCCTACCAAGGTGTGTCTTTGAGGCACATACTGTTATTATACTATAAAATGCATTGCTACGTTATTTAAAACTAGGTATGTGGGTAAATCCCCCGTAATAAGATATGCTTTATATTTCGGGACTTTCTCCTTGTATGTAAGAACTTCCAGTTGCATATGAAGGGGAATTCCCCTAAATGCGTTTTGCTAAAACAGTCAGCTTACAAACTGCATTGCTATCAGTGTATTTGTGACTTTCCTAACGAACGCATTGGCCGTTTTAGGTGTCTATTGGTTAATTTTATTTCTTTTACCTAGTGGAGAGTATAGTATAGACCAGGTAAGCAAAATTAAGTTTTGATTGACCCCAGTAAAAATAGATTTGTTGTTTTATGCTTATTTGGTTTTGAAATTTATGCAGAAAGTATGACCGATTGGTTGACTGACCGACGCCGGCCACTAACTGAAAAGGAGTTGCTCGATGCATTGTACGAAAGTGATGAGGATTTGGGAAGAAATGTAAATGATGGTGAAGATGAAGAAGAGCCAATGACGAAACTCTTCTAGTGAAGCGGATTATCAAGAAACTGGCGATGAAGAAAGCGATGAACAAGAAGGAAGTGACGATAGTGATGCTAATGATGAACCGCCCGGCCATTCGCAAAACTTTTATTGGAAAAGATGGTACCGAGTGGAATGCCACGCCGATTGCCAAGGGAAAACACGTGCACACAACATAATTACAACAGCTTTGAACAAAGTGAAACTTCCACCTGGAGTGCATGTTGATACTCCTTGTGACGCATTCAATTTGTTTTTTTGATGATACGGTTATTGGTACTGTGGTTACTTTCACTAATAAGGAGGCTGTTCGTATTCTTGGCGATTTGTGGAAACCAGTTGACGACGTTGAAATCCGTGCTCTCTTGGGCCTTTTGATTACTGCTGGAAGAATAAACAAGGAATGGTGGACTATAATGAGCTATGGAATCCTTTATATGGAAACCCTGTTTATCGAGCGTGTATGTCACGAAATAGATTTACTCAATTACTAAAATTTATTCGTTTTGACGATAAAGTGACCAGAACCCTCCGAAGGCAAAAGGACAAGTTGGCACCAATTAGAGACCTGTGGGACCGTGTTAATACAAACTTGCTGAAATATTATCTTCCTGGCAGTAATCTAACCATCGATGAACAACTGGTGCCTTTTAGAGGTCGTGTATCTTTCCGACAGTACCTGCCAAGCAAGCCAGATAAGTACGGTATGAAAATTTGGTGGATATGCGATAGTGGAACTAGTTATCCGTTACGTAGTATACCGTACTTAGGAAAAGAAGGTCTCAACAGAGCAGAAAACTTAGCGCAAAAGGTGGTTGAAGACCTTTGTGAACCTTTTTGAGAACTAAAAGGAAATATTACGTTCGACAACTTCTTCACCAGCTACGAGCTTGCATCCAGTTTGCTTACCAAAGGCCTAACTTGTGTAGGAAGGGTCAGAAAAAATAAGCGCTGCATACCACCAAATTTTTTACCTCACAGGCGACGGAATATTGAAAGCAACTTGTTTGGTTTTCAGAAGACAATGACTAGTATCTTATGTACCTAAGAAAAATCGCTGTGTCATATTATTATCTACAATGCACAACGACTCCACCATTGATGAGGAAAATAAAAATAAATCTGAAATCAATAAGTACTACAATTCCACGAAAGGAGGGGTGGATACACTTGATCAGATGGTACATACATATTCAGTGAAACGCAAAACTAATAGGTGGCCTTTGGTCTATTTTTTCAATATAATTGATGTGTGGAGTAGCTTCATTTGTCATTTGGAGAAATATCCATCCTGACTGGCATATTTCCAAAAAACGAAGACTTCGCAAAATTTTCTTACGAGAAATTACAACAGAATTAGTATTGGGGCAAATTAGACGTCGTAGTTTGAGTGGCTTGCATAAAAGTCATACTTCATTGAATCAAGTCCCACCAACAGGGGAGTCTTCGGTTCGAGAAGTAAGAAAACGAAAACGGTGCTATATTTGCCCATCAAAGAAAAGCAGAATGTCAACACAGTTATGTGATAAGTGTAAGCAAACGGTTTGTGGTGAACATTGAGAGAAAATACTCACGTGCACAAATTGCAAACTACATAAATAACTTTCAAATATTTTACTATCTTGTACTATTTTTAAATTATATCTTATGACACACAATATTCTTTCTATATGTTTTAATCTTACTGTATACCTACTACATGAAGTAAATAATGCATATTTTGCTATTATTTACATCAACAATGTGTACAAATAGATGTGTGCCTGTGAGGCACACCTTGGTAGGACACGTTACGATAAAACGTTGGTAGGACTAGGGTTAAATTGAAGGTCAATTACTACTCTGTTTCAAAACATGAAACCAGTATGTAAAAGTACTCGTTTGAATCAATACTTTTACTCGATTCTACACATTACTAAATCAAAATGTAAGATCTACAACTATTCTCAAAATCTTATAAGATAATTTGGAAACAGAAAGGGCAACTACTTATCTTCCCCCATAAATGTTCACATAATTTATTTTATAAGCACAAATAATTAGTTAATAATTGTAGATAATTGATGTTGGAGAATATGTCCTAATGCCTGGAATAATAGACTCACACGTCCATGTTAATGAACCTGGCAGGACAGAGTGGGAAGGTTTTGAGTCTGCAACAAAAGCCGCCGCGGCTGGAGGTGTGACAACTATTGCTGATATGCCATTGTAAGTTTAATCTTTTGGATGATTGGTATAGAAAATTAAGTTAATTCAGAGTGGTTCTGATTTTTTTTTCGTATAATAGTCGTCTTATATACGCCGGCTCTGGAGCACAAATTTGTGAACCACCATAATTATAGCTTTATTCTCCTCTTTTTTGAGGTTAAAACTATTTATAGGGCTTAACAATTTAATAGTCTATAAACGGTATAAGAATTTGCATAAAATCTTAGTAATTCCTTTGAAAATGTATAAAAATTGCTACATTTTAATCCATTTCTACCAAATTTTATCTACATATTTACGATCACAATCTTTGCTCCTTCACAAGTTAAAATTGCATAAAAAATTGGATTTCTGCAAAATGTATTAATGTAAAAAATATGAAGATCAATCAGTTCAAATGTGATAAACAAGAAAACTTAAGATGTTTTGAATACGCATTAGAAAGTATTCTAAATCCTGTTAAAGATCATACTGATAGACCATCAAGATATGATATATAAAAATATGAAGTAGCCATTAGAATTAACAGTTCAGAATGTATTAAAATATGAGGAAGTTTTAAATGCATTTATTAATATATACAAAGTACGAGATGATACTAAAGTGGATTCATTTATTACTAAGCAATAACATTGGAGAAACTGAACAACACAAACATTTTAGAATATGATGATGATGAACATTGTGTTGGAATTAAAAATTTAAGCGCATTATTAAACGGTCAAATTCATAAAAGAGACATTTTAAACATATATTCGTGTGATATATGTTTAAAATGTCATGATAAATTTGAATCATTTGAAGAACATATTGATATATGTATAAAAGGAAAAACTAATATTGAAATGCCTGGAATTAATTACATTAGATCATATAAATCTTGTGGAGCTCAGCTCCAAACAGTTTCTCTTTTAATACAACTCATGGAACAAACTTGATAAGAAGTGATAAGGTAGAAGAATTAATGAAATTATTTAATAATTCACTAATTGAATTTGGTAAAAGATATAATGGGATTAGAAGAATTAATAAGGAAATAATATATAATAAAATTGATACATTTAGATTTATTAGTACATCACTTGGCAAAAGCAGTTAAAAATTTGGCAGAAGTAAACAGCTGCTATTGTGTAAATTGAAACAAGAAATTAATAATGTAGAATACCATCCAATTATACTGACAATAATATTTTAACAGTAACTGCAAATTGTAGAAACTGTAATAACAAAGCAACAAAATCAGTTGACTATTTAAAGTTTGAAAATATTTTAAAAGAATTTAAAAAGGAAGATTTGCATTTAGTATTACAGAAAGGAGTATATCCATATGGGTTGATTCATATGAGAAATTTAAACAATTACCATTAGAAAAGCAAAATTGGTACACATTATTAGGAGATAAAAATATAAGTGATCATGACCTAAACTTTGCAGTAAAAGTTTATAAACATTTTAATTGTAAAAAAGTTGGTGAATATCATGATTTATATTTGAAATTGGATACAGTTCTTTTAAAGAGTTGAACATCTACAGGTGCACACGTGTCTAGTCGCTCTCCCGTTTTGATTCAAGTTTTGCTGTTTTTTTTTTACTTTTACTGTTCTTTCAACTTGCAAACTGTGGAAATAAGTCAGGGGTGCATTTTGCACGTTTTCGCGACTACATAGGGTTAATTATAAGCGAGATAATAGGGTTTGTTACTTATAAATATCTTCATGTGTGTTTAAAAACTAGCTGGTTTTTCGGTATTTGCGTTAAATCGTGCGTTCAGGTGTATTACGGCTTTCGTGTATATCCAACTGACAAAAAGACGACTATGTTTTTTGAGTCAACAGCTGCGTGAGAATTGAAAATAAACAGTGTGGAAACAGTTTACAGTTTCTGGGTTGACAATTGTCTGCACATTTAAACGTACAGTGTGGTTTCTAAGTTTTGGGACGTCTCTGTGTTTGGACCATGGAAGACTGTAGCAAGTGCGGAGAACAGTTACCGAGTGATGGTGGTTTCATACACTACCACGGTTGCAACGGGGACTATCACTGCGACTGCTCGATTCAGGCTAGCACCTATAATGGCATGGATAGCCAAAGAAGTGGAGGTGTGTTCCGTTTAGGAACAAATCCAGGCAGCATGAGGTAAAGACGGTTGAAGAGCCTGGTTGCAATTACGTTGATGATATCAAAGAGGTCAGGCGAATTTTATAGGAGTTAAATACAAAGATTGCTAAAAACAGTAAAGAACAGGAAAAGTTATAAATATGATGATTTTAAAGCACACTATGAGGAACTGCAGAGTTCTATGAGGAAGATAGAGGAGAGAGTCAGCGAACTCTTGGAGGAAAATAGAAACAAGTCGAAACTGATAGAATCACTCACGAATCGAATTGTGGAGCTGCAGCAGAAGCAAATAGAGAGAAACATAGAGATGTTTGACATAGAGGAACAAGCAAATAAGGATCTGAAGAAATTGGTTGGAAAAATAACTAGTAAAATAGGAGTTACGTTGGATGAAGAGGCTATAATCGAGATTAGAAGAAATGGATAAGTCCGGAAACCCAAGGCCAGTGTTACTGCAATTTCGGGACACAAATATTAAGAAGCTAATTTTAAATAAAAGGAAAACAGAGATGAGGAACAGTGAGATTATGAAATCGACCAGTATGAAAATTAAAATATATGACCAATTAGTGCCTACCTACAAAAGACTGCTTTGGCAAACAAAAACCAGGACTAGAGAGGTAGGATGGAAATTCGTTTGGGTTAGTGAATGGAAAATACTAACAAGAAGGGTGGAAAATGAGAAAGTGCAACGGATAAAAAAAAACATCGAACTTACGGGTAATTTTTTAGGTTTCTTTGAAATTGTTATGCTGTCGCCATACATGGATATGATAGAAAACAACATGAACGAGGATTGGGTATGTGAAATTCTTAATGATCTAGGTTTTGCACTAACAAGAACAACTGAGTGAGAGACTTGGAGTGTACTGTTGGATTGGGTGATCGATAATCGGGTATGTGCTTTTATTAAAAACTTTAAAAAAAAATTACTGTTTTAGTTTACATATTCTTAATTTTAATAATATTAATTCTAATGGTATGATTCATGTATTACATTCACTTATGAAATCATTTTGAAATGCTTTAGATATTTCTGTCGCATGTTATGTTTTTTTATTAGACTGTATTTAATTTTCTGTTAGTTATTAGTATTACATCTAATTTATTTGCCTTACTCTATTAATTTTAATTAATTAATTATTTAGTTCTGTATATAGTTAATTCAATCACCTCCAGGTATTTTTGCTAGTTTATACCATGTTTGAGGCACTTTTCGCAGTTTTTTCTTTATTATTAATTATACTTTGCTTTAATTTAATTATTAATAATATTACTTCAACTTTTAATATAGTTCCACCTATTATGTTCACTTATGACATTATTTTTGATTTTTTGTTTGTTTTTTATTAGGCTATATTTAATGCAATTAACTTACATATATGCTTATAAGCGTCACTTTTTGGCATATTTCGAATTTTAATTTCGATTTTTACTTAAATCCATATTTTTAAATTTTATAATAATTTATTTCTGGTCGAGTGTTCCATGGTTTTGATTTTTTAGTTTGTTACCAGCCTTTTGTAATAGCTATTATAATTGTAATCTTTTACTTTTAAGTTGTTAAATTTTCCGAACTGATATTTGTTTTGATAGTGTGGCGGAGTCGTTTCCGGCTCGCTTTGCCGTCTTCGTCCTGTAACCTGGTCGTCGAGCGAGTTGGAACATCGTACGCTTCGGTGTGATGGAAGTGTTGGGGCAATAGGAAAAAAAAAGATGTGTTTGATAACTTTAGAAAAACATGTTATAAAAATTATAAATTAGATCACGTTTATTATAGAAGTGCACAAAATTTAGCAGATGCTGCTTCATTCAAAATTAGAATTGATTAAAGATCAAAAATTATATGAAATATACGAGAATGGAATTCGAGGCGGTATATCTATCAAAACATAACAATGGTAGATCATTATCACAATCTGAATCCTTTTCATTGTTCATATTCATAAGAGCTCTAATATTTCTTTCTATTAGTCTTTATCTTTTTGATACTATGTTTTCTTTAAAGCAATTGGTGGTTGATCAGGAATTTCTAATGTTAATGACTTATTTTTTATTTTATCATCTATGTATAGCATCAATAACCTTATTTAAAACGTTTACTAAGACTGGTCTAGCTGCTGCCAATATAGGAATTAAAAAAATTATAAAACCACCATTTACTTCACCTCCTTCAACTATTTTTAGTTTATCTTGTTGAATCATCGATGAGCCTTTTTTAATTGTAATCGGCATTTATCTATCTTAAAAATATACATACTGCTGTGGACTGGCACCCCGGGTTTCGGAAATTTAAATGTGTATTTTTGTTTATTCCAAATCAGCCTTGTCAAAACAATGTTAGAGTTTCCACAAGTCTAATTATTGTTAGTATCATTTATTTGGTCAGTTGTGTATAGTTAATTTCATTTATTTGTACATTTTGCGTGTACCAGTATTGTATAGTTTATTTGCTAGTTTTTCCTTTGCGTTGCGCTGTGCGTTCATCGCACGAAATTGTAAATTTTATATATATGAGAATGTTACCTAGAGGCCCGGGGGAGTTATCAGATAGACGAGCCCGTGTATAGTCGTGTTTTGTTGTCTTGGTTACCGTTTCTGGTAATCCCTTTTCAGTTTAAGATGTAGTTCGTTGTTTGTGATTTTTAAAATCGTCTATCTAGTAATTCTTTTGTTAAATTGTATTAGATAGGTGTGCACATACATGTAAGGCTTTTTAATAATATTCGTTTTAGAAGTAATCGCGTTTAGAGTTTAAATTTTCCGTTTTTTTTTTGTAGTTATAATTTAATTTTATTTTATCACCTCGGGGTAGGTGAAGTGAGGCTGAGAGCTTGGTTTAAATTTCATTTCTAATTTTGCTTGTTTCTCCACGTTGATTGAATTAATTTGTAGTTTGCTTTGAATTTTTGAGACCACGTGGATTTTTTTTGTGGTCATAGAAAATCCTTCTAGAACGAATTCACCATTTTGTTTGCTAAAGGATTTGCATTGCCTTTTTTAAATTGTAGAATCTTATGCAGGTTTGTTTTTTGCCAGAATCATATATTCATGCTTTGTAATTTTGTTTTTTTTTATTTGTAAACTCATGCAGTTCACAGTAATACGTAAACAGTAAAACGCCTATATAACTATATATTGTAAGTTTATAGTTATACAACATATTATAAATACTCATTTTATTTATTTTAATCTAACCCTACCTAAAACCAAAAAAAAAATTAAAGTCGGTATAAATAATTTCTAAAATCAAAAAATTCTTACATTTCACAGCATCATCTTCTCTAACAGATGTGGAGGTCTTCGACATCTGGAATTTCAAAAACCGGAGGATCACATTCACGATCTCTCAATCCATAATATATTAGGGCTATCGAAACCCGTCTTTTTCAGGAGTTGGGAGTAGGTAAACAAGGGGGCTTCTAGCTCAGTTTCAAGGCCGTTCTCCTCCAGGTGGCCCAGAGCGGAGCTGTAGGTGGGAGGGGCAGCTCAAGGCGATGGCGTCCACGGGGACGACATCCGCGGTAGCTTGGAGAAGGTTTTTGAAACGCTAGGCGAGGGGCCTTAGCCGATGACGTCAGAGGCATTATTTTACTTATTTAATATTATATATCATATTCGATTAAGAATTCTAGAAACTTAATAACTATAATGAAATTCTAACATTAGATAAATACATATGTCTTTTTATTATACACATTAAAATTTAAAATAGCATAAATCATTTTTACTAATTATTACTTTTCAATTAAAACTTGAACGAACACATGTATTAGGAATGTAGACGTCAGCGCTATGCATCGAAACATTCCATCGACCTCCGCGTAAGAGACAATTGTTGTGTAAGCAATTCTATAGACTTGTCGTTTCTTGTTTATCCATACGGATAATATCTAGACAATTTTAAATTACAGCGCCGTTTTAAATAATCGTCTGAATAGTATTCTTTATGCAAGAAAAAATTAGACAATAAATGATTGTGATTACGAAGTCCTGATATTTATTAAATTAAGGTGACATTAAATAATATAATTCATTTTTTCTTGTTATACACCTTAAAATCTAAAATAGCATAAATTATTTTTACTAATTAATATTTTTCAATTAGAACCTAAACGAGCATATTTGATTATGCTAAAAAATAAAACCTGGATGCAATAAGAAGACAATAAAATAGTATAAATTATTTTACTTATTTAATATTACATATATTCAATTAAGAATTCTAGAAACTTAATAACTATAATGAAATTCTAACATTAAATAAATACATATGTCTTTTTATTATACACATTAAAATTTAAAATAGCATAAATTATTTTTACTAATTATTACTTTTCAATTAAAACTTGAACGAACACATGTATTAGGAATGTAGACGTCAGCGCTATGCATCGAAACATTCCATCGACCTCCGCGTAAGAGACAATTGTTGTGTAAGCAATTCTATAGACTTGTCGTTTCTTGTTTATCCATACGGATAATATCTAGACAATTTTAAATTACAGCGCCGTTTTAAATAATCGTCTGAATAGTATTCTTTATGCAAGAAAAAAATTAGACAATAAATGATTGTGATTACGAAGTCCTGATATTTATTAAATTAAGGTGACATTAAATAATATAATTCATTTTTTCTTGTAATACACCTTAAAATCTAAAATAGCATAAATTATTTTTACTAATTAATATTTTTCAATTAGAACCTAAACGAGCATATTTGATTATGCTAAAAAATAAAACCTGGATGCAATAAGAAGACAATAAAATAGTATAAATTATTTTACTTATTTAATATTACATATATTCAATTAAGAATTCTAGAAACTTAATAACTATAATGAAATTCTAACATTAACATTAACATTTAATACTTTTCTTGTTATATCGATTAAAATTTTATTAAATACTGCTTTAATAATTTGACGCAGATGTAGACGTCAGCGCTATGCTTTGACACATTCCATAGACACCCGTATATGCGACAATCGCTGCGTAAGCGATCTTACGAACTACAGAGCCATACATAAATAATTGTTGGATTTAACGTTAAGTAATATAACTACCTACTTTTTTTCTTGTTATACCAATTAAAATCAAAAATAGCATAAATTATTTTACTAATTAATATTTTTCAATTAGAACCTAAACGAGCATATTTGATTATGTTGAAAATAAACCTCCATACAATAAGAATACAATAAAATAGTATAAATTATTTTACTTATTTAATATTACATAGCATATTCGATTATGAATTAAACGAACTTAGTAAACTATAATGAAATTCTATATACTTTTTTCTTGTTATATCAATTAAAATTTGAAATTACTTTACTAATTACGACTCTTTCAATTAGAACTTAAACGAGTATATTTGATTATGTTAACAATGGACCTAGATGCAATAAGATTGTAAAAATTCGGTCTATTGCCGTATATGCAACAATCGCTGCCTAAGCGATCGCACAGACTTGTTGTTTCTTGTTTATCGATATCGCGAATTGATAGGTCGCCAAAATATCGGTACAGGTGTCCGAATGGCAAACTTTTTGACCTAAAAATTAGAGGTACATGCAGATAGATATTTTTATAGTTTCCTTGAGTTCTTACTCTTTTTCTTTTTAGATTTCAGTTTTAGCCTGTTGGACAGTTACTTAGAGTTGTATTTCGTACAGAACCGTGTTCCCCTTACTACTTGATTTGAACCTCAGAGAAGATTATAGGAATTACAAAGTTAAGATCAAGTTAAAATTTTATATGAATTTATATAGTGTATAAAAAATTATTTTAATTATATACTTTTAATTGTAAAACAGTTTATAATTGAAATCTCTAATAAAAGTATTGCTTTAAGTATTGGCCATAGTGCAATATTTAAACGTATATATAGGAATATCAACATGGGATTAATCAAATAATAGGTTAAAAATGTGTGTAAAATAAACTGTCAAGCGACATTAGCTCTGAATACTCTGATTGCGTTTGAATTCAATAAATTATATAAAGATCTGATGTCTTTGTCTAATATTTAAATGATACTTGCAATGAAAAAATAAAGGTTTTAATGTATTTAAAAATGTTTTATTTTCTCAAACAATGAGTCATAAAAAGTTTGTTCGGTTTATTTTTTTACGTGAAATTATTAACTTAACAATTTACGCATAGCGGTTACAGACCCGTTCCAACGTTCGAATGACATTCGTATTTTGAAACGTCATCATATTGTTATACATGATAGTTCTTTCCTTTTTTCTTGTGAAAAAAAGTTATTAAGTTTATAAATCATAAAAAATTTAGAGGCCCCTTCTGTTATATGCAGATCTAGAGTGTTTGTTATGTCTGAACAATGCCTGCAGATTAGGGCACAACACGTGCACGCAGTACAGTGTAGGATACTATTTCAAATGGGTTTATGATGATGATGACGAACTTTTATATTAAGCTGTTAATTGTGTACAGTGGTTTGTACAAGAACTCACAGAGAACGGGGCTTACAGTAATAATTACAAAGAATATATTAATACATTTTTTCACAATTTTTAAAAATATTTTTTTACTAGAGAGTTTTAGCCTTCTTCGCTTTCTTCAACACTTATATCTTTTTCACTAAGACCATCGAAATTATCGCACCGGGTAGTGCAACAAATAATTCGTAATTTAATATGTATTGTTCTTTCTCATTACGCACCAAAATTTTAATTAGTTTTTGTCGATATCTTTAAGCTTAATGTTTTAAGATTTCAGTACAAAAAATTACAAACCTATTGAACAGTTACTTACAATTGCATTTTGTGCTGAATCGCGTTTACCTTACTGTTTAAATAGAAAGAAATAATAATAATTTTTAAGAGTGATTTGGAATTTTAAAACATGAAGTTTATATATGTAAAAATATTAATTGTATACCATAATTATAAAATCGTTTGTAATAATTAGTTGTATTCAAATCTCTAATGAAAAAAAACAATGCTTATATTATTTTTTTGCTGGAAAAAATTTCAAAGTCAGCAGTATGCATTCTTTTAATGGAATTTATAGAACAGTATCCTATACCTCTTATCCACATACCTACCTCATTTAATGTATTTGTATATGATGAAAAACTTTGTTTTTGACTTGAAAAAAATGGTGAAACGTTATGTATTTTATAAAGGTGAAAAAACATAAAAAATTAAATAAAAAGCTTTTAATAAACAAAATTTATTTATTATTTATGGCGATCTGAAACAGATATACATATTACAAGTGTAGAATATTCATAGCAAACTAATTAACTTGTTTTCATACCCATTAAAAATGGATCGCCCATACGATGATGATGTCGTCCTCTAGCATCCACCATATTTGATACTCTCCTACCGTCCCTAGGTGGTGGAACCCTTCCGTTGGAGGGGTTCCAACACCAATCAATAGTATCATCGGCATATGCTTTAAAAAATGATTAGATTATAAAAAAAGTATTTAGAATTATATTTATTGTTTTATTTGTAACCAAGCTATGTATCTTTATAATTATTTGCAAAATCTTTGGTTGTTAGAAATGAAACAATAAATGTATTGAAGAAATGTGAATATGTATTATATTTATCGTTTTATTTACAACCAAGCTATGTATATTTATAATTATTTGCAAAATCTTTGGACAGCTGTGTAAATAATTCTATAATTATGCTTGATAAATATAATTAGCAATTGAAACAAATTTGAAAAACAGTAGTTAAACCTATTTGGAAGAGATCTTGGGTGGAACGAAAAAACAATAAATGTATTGAAAAAAATGTGAATATGTATTGCCGAAATAAAATCAAGAATTTTTTTGAATTATATAACTTACTCGTAAAGCAGGTGGTAGATGAGTTTTCAAATAATGTATTATTTCCGTTTCTAGAAGAAAAAAGAAATATAAATAACACCCGATTTATTAAAAACATTCTTCTTACCCATTCTCACAGTATGTCAAAATGAATAGATAAGTAAATGGAGGGATATATATATAACTTTTTGAGAAATCGAAAAAGATGCAGTTTACAAAAATAAGTGAGGGGGCAGACAAAGAAGGAAATGTTCGATTAGAAGAAAACGATGTGAGTAGATACATACTTCGATATAATGTTAATATTACTGCCACCTAACAAGTAACTGGAAACCTTATTTCCGTGAGAACAGAGCATGAAAATACTTTTATCAACTTAATGTCAATTGATGACTTGACTGTTTATTTTTCTTTAGTACAATCGACAATATACAAAGCACACTCTTTAAATGCGTTATAATCGAGTAAGGGTTGATTATTATATATTGTAATAACGTAGTAGTATATTACATCTGCTTCATGAAAAGTAATATTATTGAGTTTTAATTATGTTATATTTAAAAAAATTACTATGCGACTTTAAAAACGAAATAGTATAAATTATTTGTATGAGTACTACTACAACGATGTTATGCTTGTTTTTCCTACGAACTGGCCTGAGCTATTGTTAAAATCCGAAATTGCATTACAGTCTTGTTTCCTAATGTTTAAATGGGGGTTATGGAGAAGAAATTATAAAGTTAAGATTGAGCAACTATCTTGCTACCTCTTACTGTCTCTATATCTACCGAAATTGTCAGTGTACCTGTCCAAGCGTCTGGTGTGAAAGAAACTCGTGGTATTGATGATTGAATTTAAACTATTCGAAGGAGGATAAACGGTTTACAATCCTGATTCAGGAGCTAATTGTTATAATTGTTAGGAATCAAACCGGAGAAGAATAGCTGACAGTTATTTTTACACAGAATAAAAAAAAAACAACTCTTTTCATTTATTTCATTACAGATATAAGTATTTGAATACCTTGTTACTATTTACTTCATTTGGTAAAATTGATGATGTGCAATAATTGCGTGAGGAAGAAGTGTCATTGAACCTTCAGTTTCAATGCAAGCAATGGTGACAAGTTCAACAATATTTTAAACATGTGACTTCAGTTTTTAAATTATAATAAACTATAAAATTCTTATATTAGCGAAACATACCGAACTTACTTCCAAACAGTAAAATCTTAGAGGCTCCTACAAATCCATCGTTTCGAAATATCAATTTACTTATCCTTGTCTTATAACACGTTACTTGTATTTATGTTGCTTTGTTGTTCGAATTAGGAAATGGTCTGTTTGAAAACGGCCGTATTTCAGTTTTAAAATATTTGTGAACATACGAAATTGATAAATAGTGTCCTACTTTTTTTGATTATTTGTCCGAAATTGTTAGAACTGACACACATATGTATAATTATGACATTTTAAAAAAATATTTTGTTCATTATCTATGTAGCTTATATCATTTGTGGGAAGCATTTGTGAAATTACTTTTCGTTCTTTACAAGAATATAAGACACAAAAACAATAATTAGAAATGAAAAAAATAATTGCCTAAATTATTACAATAATATATATGGAGTAATTTCTATGTCGGTGAGTCTCATTTCTTAGTTCCTAACAGTTCTACTGCACTCTAATTAACGATTTTTAAATCCGACAAATATTATATTTAATATCCTTTGTGGGCATACATTAATTAAACTGTTATCAGAGTGATCAGTTAGATATATTAACCTCTTGCTACAGCTTACCTAAGTAATGATGTTTTCTACTTTAGATAAGTTTAATTGAAAATATATGAACAAATACCAGGCCTATGGAGTAATGAGCAAATACTGGTAGTGGTATACAAATATAATGAATTTGATACTTAACCCTAAGGAGTGCTTTCTATTATATTTTACCTATATTTCAATTCTTCAGTAGTTTTTTCGACTACCATAAATTATGTATTAATATTAGCCATATTTCACGCCTTACTACCATGAGTTCAAACTGATAACGAACGTAAGAATGATGACTGATAACTTTAATTGCACATGTAACGAGAATAATAATTTATCCGAGACTGCCGTAGAAGAAGCAAAAAAGCATTGGTCATTGAAATTATTGATAAGGATTTATTATTCAATATGTGAACCGGCTGTCTATATGAATAAATTGCAAATTAAGCAATATTTAGAAGAATGAACTTCCAGAACGCAGGTTTTTTGCCATAATTATTTACAATTTTATGAATATATGCGCGATTGGAGGGAAGACTTTGAGTATCATTATAAAATTATAAGGAATTGCCTGCAATTTAAATGAACTATAAAAAACGAATATGTATAGGTGGATGATTTGAACCGTTGATATAATTTTCTATGCTTATCATTGTATAATACCTTTAACAATATCTATTCGAGAAAAAAATACTATTTTGTGCAATAAGTTTTTACACTGACCCTTTCAATGTATCAAACAAGAACACCTATCTAAGAAAGAGAGAGACTATTACACGAGTTATAACAAGAACCCGCGCACATTTTAAACGCAGGCATGAATTTATTATATTGTATCAACATTCTAATATCTGCATTTTTTGCTATTTGACGTCCGTGGTAGTAAGATACACGCAATATGAGGGAAAAAATATAAATTATTTTCAACACTGGTAGAAAGAAAAGTAACTGCTAGAACAGCTTAAACAGCAGCCAGAACAGCCTAAACAGCTGAGGGGAAACATATAAATTATTTACAACACTGGTGGGAAGAAAAATAACTTATGCTAGAACAGCTTAAACAACTGCCGGAACAGCATACAACACTCTGGGAACAGCGCCGCAGTGGCAGAGTTCGCTGGTTTTTCAAAGAGTCTGTTTATGCTGTTCGGCAGCTTGTTTAAGATGTTCTAGCATAAGTTATTTTCTTCCCACCAGTGTTTAAATAATTTAGTTCCCCACCTTCAGCTGTTTGCGGTTCTGGCTCTGTTTAAGCTGTTCAGCAGTTACTGTTCTTTCTACCAGTGTTGAAATAATTTATATTTTTCCTCATATTGGCGTGATCTACTACCAACGAAGTCAATAGTGCGAAAAATTGCAGATATAGAATGTTGATACAATATAATAAATTTCATGCCGCGTTTACATGTGCGCGGGCTTCTTGTTACTAACTCGTGTAATAGTCTCTCTCTTTCGTTAGATAGGTGTTTCTTGGTTGATACATTGAAAGGGTCAGTTGGTTAAAAACTTTATTGCACAAATAGTATTTTTTTGAATAGAATTGTTAAGGGTTTATACAAAGATAGCATAGAAAATTATATCAACGGTTTCAAATCATCCACCTATACATATTCGTTTTTTTAATAAGTTCATTTAAATTGCAGGCAATTCCTATACTTTATAATGATACTCAAAGTTCTTCCCTCCATCGCGATATATCATAACAAATTGTAAATTTAATAGGC